>MNPL01005659.1:105262-139280 GCA_002081605.1 Tropilaelaps mercedesae
CTCGTCAGCTTAAAAAAAATTTAGGTCATTTTGTCAGGTTGCGGACGAATTCGATACTGACAGCTGATATCTCGAAAATGGGTTTCTTCCAAGCGCTGTTCAGCTACGAGGATCTCAAATAATTATTACTTCGAAGTTACACCCTTCAAATATCACGCACCGATACTGGCGACTACATAAATCAGGTGTAAAAGTCATACGAACAAAGGACCTTGCCTAGCAGTAAAACCCTAGCTAGCATTCTACCACAACAGAAACTGCGAAGAATGCAGGAGAACGCGCACAGAAGGATAACGTTGAAATACGCGCACAACCGGTGTCAAGGAATTCACCGGAAAAAAGGAATGCTTATACATATCTAAATATAATATTTATTACGGAGCATTCATTATCACTGAAGAATCATACTGAAATTACAGAACCCGTTATGGCCAGCTCTCGCAGCGAAATGGCACGATGGACTCATGAACACGTATGCCTTTAAAGTTCCATTGCACTTTCAGTATTTTAACAAGGAAGCCTAATTAACTACGAACTGTAACTGGCACATTGATATCGTACCAGCTGTTGATAGCATATTTTCGATGGTTCAGATTCACGGTGATTCAAACATAGATTAACGAAAACCACTTATCTCCATGTCTATATTGATTGCATCGTGTCCGTCAAAAATCTTGGTATATTTACAAACCTGAGCGCGTGACCCAATAACTCACATAAGAATGTTCTTGTTGGCAACTTTCAAAATAAACGCCACATTGTATACTGGTTTTTTTTTTATAGATCATAAAACTAATTTTAGTTTATAGCTTAATTAGTCGTAATCCCCTAGTTGGGCAATGACAACACTGGTATACTAGACCGGTACGCCCATGACTGGTCAATGGCCAGAGTGAGTGTAAAAAACAAACGAAGAATATACAAGTGAAGTTCAATAGCTTAATTATCAAACCTGGACAAAAGAAAACATCAGCGATGGTCACGCTCGTTTGTATATTATATGTTAGAACCCTCTACCGAGTGGAGCAGACGACTCGCCTGCTTATCTGTAGATCCATTTTTGCTCTGTTTTGTTTGTATTTCGGCGAAAGCGTCGCTATTAGCAGAGTTTCTGTGCGTGCTCTATTAACTTTGTTGACGTTGTCCTTGATAGGCAACTCTGCCGCTGATGTGCATCTTTCGCACATCCAGTCCAGGCGCTTCAAAGTTACGCTTTAGAGGCGCCTGACGGACAAGCCATAAGACGCAGATGATGATAAGACGTAACGATGTGCTGATAATAACATATATTTTTTTAATATGAGCTGCGAAATAAAACCATAAAATATTATGTTATGACGACAGCACACACGTCTGCGTGAGTGCATCAACCACTTTGTTTTATGGCCATTGATACTTAGCGCCATTCTCCCTACGAAACACGGCCCTTCAATAGTCATGAGCAAGCTTGCGTCTGACGTAACAACGACATTTGCTCGACGCTACTGCAAACATACCAGGCATCATCTGTGACAGGGCCTGGATAATAATGTAGTGAATGTGTATGTTGTCTCATTTACAACGATGCTTCGTTTGGGGTTTCTGAATTGCTTCAAAACACCTGTTCGGTCAATTTTGGCTAATTGTACTTTTTTGAAGTAATTGTTTTTGCCGTAGGTACAGTTCTGACTAAATTTGTAGTACTGATGAGTAGACCGGTAGCCAAAGGTTGATTTCAGGCGAAGCCGAATTCGGTGTAATGTTGTTGCCATTGTAGGCCTGTGCAAATTGCAGATTCGGTATGATAATTCAGCTGTTCACTACATTGTCCGGTTCTGGTGGTGCATAAACACGCAGCCTACAACTTCAAACCTACAATATTTTTTGGCAACCGCCTTTCGTTGCTACGTCTTTGTTGCAAGGCGGAAGTCCGTCTTTCGACATTATCCGAAATTCCAGCAAGCAAAGAGAGAAGACATGAGACGATAATAGGTACCTCGCGACTTCTTTGAACAACCACCTCCGGCTCACTATTCCATTACGTTATTTACCTGCGTTTGCCGCTATGCAGAATTTAGGGTACCGACCTACACTACATACGAAGACCGGAATAGCGACCAGGCTCTTCCAGAATATTCACAACCGGATACGCACGCACGTACGATTCCAGGTGGACACGCTTAGCAAGAACAGACGAAAATGAATACCCAGTCGGTCATCTTAAGTGATTTCCGAGTACCCCATTAACGTTATCGAGTTTCGGTGTCTGGATCTACATGGCCGAATTCAAGTGCGACCGGGTTCGAGCGTCCCCTCTTGCGTGGCCCACAGCCGCTAGCCACAGGTCTCAAGTCGTGTAACAACAGGCCACCAGGCCGTTTTACATAGGGCCTCAGCAAAACGCTACACCTGGACGCAAATAATTGCGCGCACCCACTGGATGGCGGTATGGGTGTTGATCAAGCCATGAGAACGTTTGAACGAAGCGATTCTTAATGGGTGTCGTCTGGAAACTACGACTCGAGTAGGGCCGGCCCTGTCTCGTCTAGGAACTGAATAAAACCGAAAGCAACAAAAAAACTATGAGATATTCGAAGCGAACACACGACGAGGAGATATCGCCGGAATAAGTTGGCGAGGTCCACTCTTTACAATTCCTCCGCCCTCCCTGTCCCCTGTCTAGGCGGCCATGTTAGGACAGTCAGGCCGCAGCGGCGCGACATGTGAGCTCGTCCGTCGACGTGGTCCTATATCGTGGCCTGGCTGTCTAGCCAGGTAAGGTCGTCGAGGCGACAGCTCTTCACAATTGCGCACTTAGATCAAGACGATATCAACGCCGACATCGGCCCTTGTGATCTCCCATTGAAGGAAGCACCGGAGACGGCGGTCGCCACGACCGTTGCGGCTAACCGCTCTTGTTCCTCTTTCGACTTTTCTCTATTTTCTTTTTTTTTCGTTTTTTCGCGTGCTGCACAAAGCAGAGAGGGCGCTATCGAACGGAGTGTCGTCTGGCACGCGCGTATATAGGCGGCGACCGAGGCCAGCCAAGACACAATACGCTCAACCGCCTCAACGAACGGATTACAAGTAGTTAGCCTATTCGTTCAGCCAGCGACAAACAACCGAACAACATCAATCGCAATGGCCTTCGCAGTACCCATCATGAAGAACAACTTCAACATCTACCTAGTCGAGGAGAAACCGGCCAGGACGCGCAACTTGTCCACCTGCTCGACGAGTTCGACTTCATACTCGGCAAGCTCGTCATCGACGAGCTTCCGGGACAGCCAGGACTCGCTGAACTCACTTCACTCGGCGACGTCGGCGAGATCAATGACATCGACGCAGCGATTCAACGAGATTCTCTACAAGAGTCGATGGGACCTTACCAACCCGCTGGCGCGGCTCGGCAAGTTCGCGTAACGACCCACCGCGATCTCTGTGGCACACGATTTGCACGACATTCTCTTAACGGGCCAAGGACCGTCCCAACAAATTCGTAAGGCCCACGCCTGGCCGAATGCGCTGGAGGGACGACACGTTACAGTCGGCCTCACCTTCATGTACCTTTTGTGCACAGCATGAGTTGAAGGAGAAGGGATAGAGGTTGACGCGCATTCACGCCGAGTTAGCTAACCAGAATGACCATGAAATGGTTGAACAATTCGAGCTAGCTCCCACACCTAAGAACGTCGCAAGAGCGCGCGCCCTCGGTGCCTTCCTAGGCTTCACGGTTCCGATACGGCCTGAACTACGTATCGCGACATTGCAATAGCCTGCACGATATGTTTTGAATAAACATTGTTTATGTCTGACTATTACCAATTTTAGTTTTGTGTCACTGATCGCTGTGTTGAATTTAATATACGTTATGTAGATTCGGTTTTCTATACTCTCTCTCTCTCTCCCTCGATATCTCTCTATTCAAACTAGTAGGGGAATACCCAACATGCAGATGTGAAACTACTTTCCGTATGCAGGTCCTTGCTACGAAAGGATAGTGATTAGTAGTGATGCAGACACACGTACAGATATAGCACCTTCCACGTGCCATAGCAACTCATAGGAGTGAAGCTTTTCCTGAATAGTAAACAGCAGACTCTTACGGGGTCTTGTGAAGGTCAAAATTCTTTTTAACCATTCGATAGGGTACGCCGAAGGGAATTAGCCTTTCTGTCGCGGTTGACTATCAGCTCAGGGCCGTGTTCACGGTGTCGCGATCGCATTGCGGTGTAGAACAAACTGGGGATGTGCTTACGGTGTCTTTTTTCTTATAGGGTGGGAAAACTGTGATGAGACCAATGCGACCGAATTCAGTTAACTTAGTTGAACCCGGTGAAGAGGTAGGCCAAGTACAAGGAGTGGTGGAAAGCACTTCTTTTAACTTGAATAATATGTTGGTATACTATGCTAGTACATCATATGCGCGCTTAGCTGGGTGTTTGCGTTTACTTCCAGGTATGGTTCTTTATCTGGGATTTATGAAACGCCGGTCACGAAATATACAGTGCCTTTGGTTGCTAACATGTCTTCTTCCTTTTAGAAACACACACCTCTGCCACCGAAATGACCCAAACCTCCTGAACTGCCGTAACACAGTAAAGAGAGGGTAACCGTCGAGCTAGTGAGTGGAGAAATATCGCCTAGGTTGACTGAAACCCAGTAAACGCTCGGATCGTGTGACGAAAAACATGAATTAATTGCACGGTTTGCTCGACCGATAATGGTTCCATAGTGTATCGAGGGGGTCATCTGGTAAGGCGCCGCTGAAAGGTCTAGAATTGTTTAATGTCAAAATCTCACATCTCGAGTGAATAAACCGGATCCGCCTTCTAACTTGCACAAGCATGTGTATACCTAGTGAACGAAGGCATCCGCCAACTGGGCCGTTCGTATGCCTAATTTTACCGAATTACGTTGTATATTCCATCCACAGGTAACTCACAGGTAATTACATGGACACAATGACACTGACAGACACTCCGCCTCGGTTACTTACCACGAGTGACTCTAGGGTAAAATTGCACATTGCACAGAGGCGTTATTGACACCGCCCAATTGTTTATTTATTTCGACCAAAAAAGCATAAATTTTCATGATAATTTTCGCTACAAGAGTCGTTGTCACCGACGCCGGTCTCTAATACCATTATCTCCAACGAATTCGGCGTCATTATTTCGATCACCGCTCGGTTCCTCAATTGGGTCCTTAGCCTGAATGGAAAATTGGCAAATTAGATCATTTCGTTCGCTAGATCGTTTGTTATTACACGATATCATGACAGTACGTGTTTCATGATACATGTGAACGACTAGCCGGACGAAAAACGGATGCTGAGCACGTGCAAAACGGGAACATCAACCGCCTCTGGCCACTCTTTATTAAACGTGCGCAACTTTGTTTGTTTTTACGCGTGATCAAGGCCTAATGTCAGTCATCAACGAATGTTATGTCTTATTTAGAAAAACCGCCTGCACCTCTACGGCTATCATTGTCAACCCCATGTACGTTTGTACAGCTGATCTGATTAGCCGGGCAAACCTTGCACAGCAACAGAAGAGCGTGTAAAAGTCCCGCCCCCACGCTCCGAGTGTTTCGTGTGTACGTGTGCATCGTCATAACGTCACAGGAGACGCTTCAGGCGTTCGCCATGTGGCAATGACGAGCGTCGAAACAGTTCACCCAGCATGGAGAGCCTCTCCGCGTGTATTCACGTGCCTGTTCGGCGAATAGCATGTTGGCGGGATCTCCATTGCCAGGATGCTCCTGTATTTCATGTTCGTGCAGTAATCCGAAGGCGAAGGCTAGACATGAAGACACCATGAGGACGACGGCCATCGCGAGTAGCACGGCCTGCAGCTCGGCGTAGCCGAAAGGCCCCACCGGCCGTACGACCCGCCGGTTTGTCCCACGCATCCCATACTTATCATTCTCATAAAACGGGCGGCCATTGAAGCTGTGCTTCCGTCCGCCAGCCGCCAGCTGGCTGTAGCCGGACAGAAACGTGGCACTCACGATCAGCGATATGACTATCGTTGCTACGAAATTGTGCATTTTCATGCCGAGAGAAATTTGAGAAACTAGCTTCACGTCATTGCGGACACCGCTTCGTTGTTTCAACGAATCAGCCAAGTCGCTCAGGTTGCCGTGGGAGACACCGGGGCTTGGCTGCTCCACCGCCGACAACAGCAACATGAACAACGGACGGAGGTAAGCGACGTATGGGTGGGGGGTCTGTTTCTCCGTTTCTTGCATGAGAATGGTTCTGGTTGCCCCAGTTCGGACGCTGGGGCTGGCCAAACGCAAACTACAGAATACCGAAGTCAGCTGCCCCCATACTTTACTTGCCATTAGGCTAGATGGTAACAACATAGTCGATGCTGTGGATAAGTTGTCAATGAAGAGGATGGGAAAGGCGGGCGGAGGTAGTTGACATGTATATATAATTTTGGTGCCCTATTTTCCTTCTTCTGGATGGTTCTGGATGAAAAGAAGAAGTTCGGCGAACTACTGATCTTCGTGTTCTCTTTGTTGAGGCGCAGTCGTATAATTAATAATGAAAAACAATAGCCATAATGGTAATAACTACAGACAACATTTCCGATGCCTTGTGCAGATTTGGCACATGGTGTTGTCAATGTTTATCACGCTCCTGATTCACGGTATTTTCGAAATATTATTAATAATTACGCACTAGGTATGCACGGAGCATATATAAAACAATACACAATTCCAATTTTCAAACTTTTCAGTGCTGCACGTTATACTAGCCTATTTGTTATTATTAAAAATAATAAAAAAAAATAAATAATAAAAAGTATTATTAAAAATGTCGCGACTTCCGTTTAACTGTCAGGTTGCTACTTCAGTTACCTACCAATGCTAAAGTACCGCGTGAGGTTATTTCATCAAACAGTTATCCCATACCGCTTTGATTTATTCATTTAGCTCCTGTCCGAACCGTGGACATAGCTGTCTCAAAAATCCCCGTAATGATTCTGACAACTAGTCGCTTATCAACGAATTCTTGAGAGAAAATGCATCTGGACTCCATCTAGCTTTGTTAACCAGGTTAGGACCGTACGCAGCACCTGCTAGGTATGAACATCGAACCGTTGTTTATTTGTGTCGTATTTCCGTACAAAAATTTGCCCATGCACCCATGTATCACCTTTGGAAAGCTCTTATGCACGTCAGAGAGCCTGTCAGAGAGCGAGCCACACCACTGCCGAGAGTGTCGCGCAGGACAATTTGTAGTCATTCCATCAACAAAAGATGACACTACTGGCGATAACCCTAGTCAGCGTTCAACAAAAGGAACTTCAAGACAAGCAGACAAGTAGCTCTCGAGGATAACCTAGCGCGTCTCCTACGAGAACTCTATGAAGCATTGAGTATGACTGATTGAGGATGCCAATCGACTTCAACTGTACTCTCTATAATAACCTATGTACGGCATTGGGTAAAGGCGAGAAATTGGCAATGTAGATGCACTGTCCAGATTGCCGCCCAGACTGAAAATCCTGTGTGCGGTCAATTCGCTAGTGCCTGTCAATCATACTATCGCATGCTAGCTGCAAATTCACTGATAGGCACAAGCATAATTCGAGAAGCAAGGAAAAGTGCCAAACAGCTGCAAGCGCTCATAAGCGCTATCGACAGCGGCCGAATATTAGAACTAAATCATGCTCTTGTGCACCTCGACAATGCCTTGATTCTGCCCCTTAGAAAAAGTACCCTAAAGGGCCCACAATTTTGGTACGCAGTAGGATCGCAAAAATTAAATCAAACAACATTGTCAACTGAAATAGTTGTAGAATTAGAAGTCTTAGTGTAAAAGTTACGGACCTGCGTGCGGGCTTGCAAGTGGCGGCTGTTCATTCCTGAGGAGGATCAGAAGTACCGTTCTAGTTCGATAGACTTATAAAGGGGCGCGTGACATGAAATCTAGAGGTAGATGTTTACTCCGAGCTTGAAGATTATGGAAGAGGGTGGTTAGAAAGCCGCTTACAGAAATTCTCATTTTGCTCGGGGCAAAGCGTCTTTCGGTGTACATGCCTCATAAGCTAAACCATACTTATACATGCACGAAATCATCTAGTTGAGCAAAGAAAAATCCCGGTCGAGATGACACTTGGCATGCGTTGAGGGACTGTATAAGTCAACTGAAAAAAACAACAGTCGGCGACGCCATAAGAGTTGGCAGAAAAAGTGTTCCGCTCCAACGTGGGGGAATAGGCTATGCTCGAGTTTACAGCAGCATAGACAAGTTGACAGTGCCCAAGTGCCCGATGTCGCGAACATGACCTTTTCTTATACCCCTGTGGAAGGACCTCTTCGTCACTTCGCAAGCTTGAATGTTCCGGATGTGTGGAAGAATTTCTTAGGTGAGTTCTTAGGTTAAATCTGCTAATGAGGAAGATCAGCAAAAAGACGAAGCTATTAGGAGACGAGAGCGGTGGAGCGGGAGAAGGACGAATACGCACCGGCAGGTATTTATTGGGCGCCGAGTTGGCAGTAGAAGAGTCGAGTAAATCGCATACGAATGTCACGAAGGGGTACCACACTATAAAGTAAAATCGATTGTAAGGCTTAATACGAATGCCTGTAACAGGAAATATAAATTGATCGTTGTAGCGCTGAACATTTGGTTCAGAAAAGTCTGATTCTAGATATTGGGACAAAATGGACAAAATGACTCGTGCACTCCATACCATGCATCGCATCCATATTCACCATGTATTTATTTACTGTCGTCAATTATCTGTACGTTGGACAAATGTTTCTCACGAGCTCATTGATGATATGCTGTTTCAATGTATCAATTTAGTCTTTTCAGTATTTCCGGTTTCTACTGGCAAGGGTTTCGGACTTGTTTGGTTACTAATCGTATTTAAAGAAATGGCGGATGTGACTTCAAGTGTGTGAACCTAAGCGAAGCTGCCTATAACAATACTTTCCACATATCGGGGCCCGAACAGAAAAATCAGAATCGTCGAGAATGTCCTGTTTGCATCCTCAGCTCCAAAGTCATTACCGTCTGCAGAAGCTCGGAGAATCGGTGAAATCTATAGTAAAGGCAAAATAAGAATTTTACAATTAAGCGAAAAATGTGCAAATGTATATTTTTGACGATTTTGAATTTTCGATATACATATATCTAACTTTCTGACCTAACTGATGGCTTAAATGGCTTTCTGACTAAAATGATTTAGTCGAAAATATGAACCTAGTGCACAATGAAAAACGCGCGTTTTTCCTCAGAGTATCACCTATTACTAATATGATATATTCACATTTAACAGTCGTTTACGTAAGTTCGTCACCATCGCTCGTTGAAGCTAGAAGAATTGTAGATGAAAATCCTAAGTATAATAATCAATAGGTCGTGAAGTTTTGCTGTGTTGACTCACTAAATTTCCACTCTAAGTACGAATGAAACAATATGAAAGTTCAATTTCATACCTGTCATAACCTACAAACCTGCTTAGCGCAAACATCATAGTACACCTTTAAATCTACGACATCGATGGTATCGTATCGTATGGTAGTCTGCGATATTGGTTTTGTAACCCTACAGTGATTGGTCGCCTCAAGAAAACTAGCTAACTGACAGAATTGCTACGCGGCCCTACAGTAAACCATAACGAAGAGATACCAAGCGTAGTTCGCGCAGTTCCTCTTTTGTGTTCAGAGCGTTAGGAGTAGAGCCACTGCAAGCCTCCTAGCTGACTTGACAGGACCCATCGTTCAAATATCAATTGCGGAATACCTGCTAGAACAGCGGCTATCGTGAAGGAGGGAACGTTTTGACGTCTTCAGTTTTACGATGACGTAGCTGGGAATAATGTCTGGGGCTGTTTCTTAGCCCGTAGGTCTTGCGCAGCATTTCACTGCGCGCTATATATACCCAGGAAAACATGTTCACCTATTTATACACTCCGTGTACGACGTATCCAAGCGTTGGTGCGCATACACGACGCCTACAAGACTTACCCTATATACTCCACGATGGTGAGACTATCTAGAGTATGTTTAAAAAACGCTAAATAGGTCTTTTGAGGGGCCTTCTTTGTTTTATGTTTCGAAGCCACTTTTGCAATATCGGCGCCATAAGGCCACAAAGCATTTGTCTACTTTTGCGAGTGTCATCTAAAAATATTTTTTTAAAGCTGACAATCAGCCAACATTTAACGTGCACGGTAGCAGTTTTTGCATTACTCCGTAAGACGGACCCCATATAAATGTAAATGTGCACCGGCGGGGATCGAACCCGTGTACCTACGTGTCTCCTCCAGTCGCAAGGCGCATACGAATGCACCCCAGAGCCACCGAGCTCGACGGGCGTGTGTCATCTACGAGAGCTAAGCTGGCTGTGTCTATAATTAGCTACTTGGTCATCCAATTCACCGCCCCCATTTCTTCTTACCGACACATTTCTCTATAATTCATTTTGCGTCTTTCGGAGTTCTTTTGACCTTTTTCCGGCGACAATATAGAAGTCATTTTTTTCCATTCGCTCATATCTGTTCGCCTTGCAACACCTCTAGTCCTAGCACAAGACACTGATATTTTCGCGTATGTTGAAACTATATGCTATTAGCTTATTAGACCACAGACTATCAGCACATTTCATTTACTCCGAAAATTTTTTCTCTAAGTACTCTCTTGCAACCGCTAGATTAGGTGTGTACTCGCGCAATGTGACCACATCTGAGGGTGGTTCGGTTTTTATGTTGTGCGATTATATTTATTTCCGGACGAAACTCTCGCCGGAGGAAGCACGTTACAAAAACACAAATTTGCCTTTTTGAAAAACACTTCTTATTGGTAAGGCTAGACAAATTAATCCGAGAAATTATCAACAGGTTTCAACGGTGTCTATGTACCATGTAAGAAGTAGTTGTCGAACTTACGGCGCGTCTAAAAGGGTTGTTTTAAGAACGTCCATACAAGGTACACCGATGATTGCGTTTCTCTCCTTCATAAAAACAACAACAATACAGTTGAAAAACTACAGGCGGTTTATGCCGGTGCTCAATCGTGTTTTTCGTAAGCTTGAGCGCGAGTGATGTTAGTCTACAGGAGGTTGCCTTGTTAGTAAGAAGCGCATCGCATGCGTTTACTTTCCGCGCCTTCATCTATTAGTTTCTTCGAATATTCGAAATATCGGGGGGGGGGGGTTATTTTCACACTTAATGTGTTGTACCAATTTACTCTGTGGATGTTAAGCCCAGATTTCACCATGACTGTATATTTGAACCCACTTGGTATTTTTTTCCTCGTCGAAGCCTGATTTCTTCGAAGGACCTAAATCCATCGTCCCCGATCCAACTAGACGAGTCTAAGAAACTCGTTGCCCGAACACTTCAAAAGTCTAATCGCATAGCGTAGCACGGAGATCGCACGTTGTGTATGCGCCTGGAGCGTATCTGCCATGCGCTCCAGGACATCTCTCTAGTTAGCTAGTCAGCCTGCTTCGGCAGCTACAAATCAATCAATACTTCGACGCCGTGCACGGTTGCCTCTCAAAACGCACAACCGCCGCGTAACATATTTTATGATTATGATATTATGAGCGTACACAACGATTTACAGTATAGCACAGGCCGTGTCGCTCATCTGGCGAGTCTGCACGGTTCGTCGTCACTGCCGATAGCCGGACCATTAGTAGTAGCGAAACGTTTGAACGGCTCCATCGGCCATGTTTATTGTTCTTGTTGATGACGTCGCGTCATTGTAGCACGCCGATTCTTCCCATTCCACCGACCCTTCCGCCACTTCTAGCTGGTTTTATTTTTGATTTTTTCTCAATCGACGACGATGCGTGGCGGCCTCCTGCCCCGATCGGCGATGGCGGTCGCGGCTCATCCCGCCATTATCAACCGCAACAGGCGTGGAAAATCGGTCAGCATTTCATCTCTTAACAACGAAGTTGTGACGTCTCTCTCTCTCTCTCTTTACCTATTTATTTTTTTGTTTTCTCGCCTTTTCGTTGTTGCTGAACGAGACCAGAGCGGCCACGCATGTGATGAGGTACGTATTGTTGCTCGCGCAGAGGTGCATACGTAGCGCAACCAGAGCCGACCGCAAGCATGGATGTCGCCGCATGACCGGCCAGCGCCGCCAGACTCAAGCGGCCGCGCAGAAGAAGGAATCGCGAGCTACGGTCATTCGAACGTGCCGCCCGGCTGAGAATTTACGAAGCGTAAAATCTCAATGAATTGAAAACAACGCCGTGAATGGCAGATATACACGGCCCGGTATCTACGAATCGACAAAATCGACTACAGTGACAGCCACATCGCAGGTAAGCGCAGGAGCAGCTCTCGGCAGACGCGTCCTCGCCGCCAGAGCCATGCAGAGATACATTAGTAGGCAGGATGGCAAGGCGAAAATCGGCGACGAATCGAAGGGGACCTGGTGTGATTGGCTTCGCCAGACGCCGGACGCGCAGCAACGACGGGTAACACTTGAGGAGTGGCTTTGCCGGCCCGGCTTAGCAGGTCGACGCTTCGTCGACCGTGGCGACAAGAGCGAAACCCGGCTAGCGAGGATCATCTACTGCCAGAGAGATCTAGAAAGAGAGAAATTGAGTGTGTGTGTGTGTGTGTGTGTGTGTGTGTGATAGGACGTTTCTGTCGTGTAGCTATATTTGCACCTACTTTGACTTGCCTCTGCGAGTTGTGCTCGGTTGTTCCGATCGCAAGGCGTACACGCACTCGATGACTTCGCGAAGTTGCTAAGTTCGCCCATTTTTGTCGCGCGTTTCGTCGCGGCAATGCGCGAGTAATCGAATCGCGCTGAGTTTTCCTCGCTATCAGGGAGTCTATCGACCTTTCAATGGGAGGCGGTCATTATTATATTAGGCGAAAAAGGATGACAATCAAGAACTTGACGATAGCGGCTACCCCTTAATCCTGTCGGTGGAGCTGCCGCTGATGGGGTAGATTTTGATTGAGTTTTACGTGTATTTATTGTATGGCTACTCTAACAGCCCAGTCTGCGGTACTGGCTGAACTCTCGAGGCGACTCTTGAGAGCGTCGTAAACTTAACGATATCTCAAGTGTATTCATACCAAAGCTCAGCATAAACGAATAAAGGATGTCTTGGACAGGCCATTCAGCTTCGCACATCATGAAGCTCGTCTATGATAGCGTTTGAGGTTCTTTTCTATACAAGTTTTTTGTCGAAATTACCGTGCATTGAATTTTCATGAAGAACAACTCACTGACATTCAGTTGGGTTACTTTGTGAGGACGAAGCCTTTTAGTTGGCGTCCTCACCTACCCAATCATACACAAAAGTGCGCCTGCGCAATCATGCTATTAGTAACCTCAATGTTTACAAAACAAACAGCGAGCGACGTTAATGGCCTCTTCCGTGAGCTGCTAAATCCGTTCTCAGACAAGGCGAACCCGTTTTTTATATCGATATTCTATCGGTTCCAGTATCCCGGATTGGCTGTTTGCTCTTTTTGTCCTCCCGTGTTCTCACCATGTAACGCGTGATGAAGACTATCCGATACATGAATCTATCTATAGTCATACGACGTTGAGCTGTCGCCGATAGCCGGTGACATACGGCCAAACGTCTCTCTAACGCAGCGGAACAACCATTCCTGCATGCGATCTTCATCACTCACTCAAGCAGAGTCCGAGGCAGTAACGTTAGTGACAACGTCGGTGACGACGAGCAGGAACATCGCCATAACATAGTTTTTTTACGTGGGCACTCCTTCGTGACAGTTTCCCTCTGTCCGGCTGTCTGCGGTCGCACGAAATTTGTCTAGAGTCGGACATTTCGTAGATGTTGTTGCCTTTGTATGACAGACAAGATACCATAGCAGAAATTATATAGAATTATATAGCAGAAGTCTCTTATACTGCATTATATGTAGGGGCGCAATGGGTCTTCATCGTCGATGAGTTCTTTTTGGCCCTCGGTCAGGTTAATAGGTTCGTCGAGACGTATCTTCACGATTTTCGTTTCCTCGAATAATAGTATGTAGGTGGGCTCAGTGATACTCTTTCCCCAATTCGCTGTTTATTTGATAGCCGTTTACCGGTTCGACTCCCGTCGGTGACATTTACAATGTTTTAGGCGCCCTTCTGTCTACTCTGCGGACAGCCAATTAAATGCGTCCGGTTTTTAATGGCGTTGTCTGTCCCGATCGGTCCACCCAGCATCGCTGTGCTCTCACCGAAGTCAACATGCGATGAAGTAGATTTCGCCAATCCTCTCATCGGCCCTGATTTCTAGCTACGATTGACGTCAACTCCAGCGTCTCGCCATTGTGACGGCTGCATCGTCTTGACGCAACGACGACTTAGAAACGCGCGCGGACGGCCGCGTTCAATAAGGTGACTGACTAGGCAGCGCCACGCGCGAGGACACGGACGCAAATCGTGCAAGATGACGTCGTAGAGCGGAAAACGCTGTGGATATGACAGCAAGGACGATACGCTAGTAAGGACGATACGGCGTTATGAGGTGTGGCTGAAAGGTCTTACTTGTTTGTCCTTGTTAGAGGCGACACAATGGGCCTGACTTGTGATGCCTATCAGTCAAGTGACGTCCTCGTAGGCTGAAGGTCAATATTTCCTTTAGTCTTTTAGGCTGTTTGTCGCATGAACTTTTCTCTCGTTCTCGTTTTCCCCCATATCGTACGATCTCTGATCGCCTAGTTAAATTTGGCGTGGTGGGCATTACCGCCTTCCGCATACTCGATATCGATTTCTCACTGTATCAGCCAATTTTTAAATTAGCACGTCCGCAGTAAAATTTACGGCCGCACGCCAGTATGAGCCAATACGTACGTCCGTGGGGGCTTGTTCAAGTGAATGGAAAAACGAATATTGCAATCTACAGAGCCATCAACAGGTTAGCGAAAAGCATGGGCCTGGCAATAGCCAGCCGTGTGAGTGGGAAAGGGTCCATCTATGGGAAAAATGTATTAATACCGCATCCAAATTTCTGCCGCGTATCGAACTTGTGTGTCGTAGTTTTACCAACGATGTCGTTTGACAATATATCTGTTGTTCTGATTTCTGAATTATTTTACCATCACTGATTATTATTATCCGAGACCATGCTTTTGTTTTCTTTGAAATTCCAAGCGATGAAGCACCTCATGCGCGAGATGTGAAGACGGAAATATGGAAGCTATTTTCGTTCGGTCACTGCTGGTCATAGAACGTTCGGTCTCTAAATAGAAGAAATAAGGATCTATCACTGTCTCCGCCATCGATTGTGATGTGCGTACGAAATCTGCGCGGACATCTGCCTCCGCTATAAAATTAATTTTCAAGCCAAATTGAATTGTCCCACATCTACTTTGCGTTTCATCCGGTGCTATTTCTATCGCTGTCAACCTCATTACGTTTATAGATCACAGTGGCCCGTGAAGGTGATAACCGACGTATTGGCCAAACTGGCCGTATTTCGCGCATATCATTAAGTCACCATTAGTGGCATACAAAAATCGTCAAGTACATCGAAATCTTTTAGCGTTGACCCGTACGTCTGAGTCGTGGGGAGTGCCCAGCCTGCGCGGACGCTTCGAATTCGATCGGAACATGTATCCGATAATTATTCGATCCTGGAATAGGCGGCTACTCATAAACTAAAGAGGGAGAAAGACATAGAACGGGGGCTGATATATGTGAATTTGTGTGAAACATTTTTCTAATGTGTCGTCGCGACAGATTCTCATGAAAACGAGCGGACGAATTCGCACCGTCCGATAAACGTTTTCGTAGTGATGTGCCCGTCAGTAGAATTAAACCTGATCAGGGACGAACCTTTAATACAAGACAGGACTTCGTCCCTAATAGTGGATATTGATCGTCCTGACAGGCGTTGCAATGGAACAAGACGCGTTTCACATAGTAGAAGTGCTGGGAAAACGTAGAGATAGTTACGAGGCAGATTTTTTTCCATTAGTCTTGACAGGGAGTAAAAAAGCGCTACGTGTGCTAAGTGAAAACAGTCAAGTAATCAGCATAAAGTTAAACGGTAGACCTTTAACAATTTTGTTCAACGGAGAGATGAACTTCTTCCGCTGTGTTGGGAAAACAGTTTACGAATGTAACTGCGTCAACGCGCTTTCAATCAGTATACCGATGCGATTCGTGACATTCTTTTAACTCCGATGCAGTTTTAAGGCTGCAAAAATTTGTATATACACATATATACTCGTTGTAGTACACTGAGGTAAAACTGGGCAAAGTTACTCAAAGTTTCCGACAACACAATGGTGTCGCTCCTATGTCAACAAACACTGAAGCCGCAACGTTTTCAGAAATATTGGTCTGAGCTCTTGACTATTATACTCTCTCCCGGTGCCCATTACGAGTGGTGCACATTTTGTTACTGTCGATAGTAATCTAGTGGTATTGGCGTTCACGCGCCATGTTTGCGGACGCCTGTTACGTGTCACTGCTGGACTTTTTCGTGTAGCCACGAGCATTGTTCACGATTCGTTCAACCTCAGCTTAGCCCAACCTATCCCTCATCCCCCTCTTCCTTTTGCCATTCGTTAAGATGTTGTTAGCAGCGAACTTCTCTGCCTTTACCGCGGATCGCTTTCGTCGTTCGATGTTTACCCCAGCAGCGGACGACAGTACGAAGCCCTCCGACCAAAACTGCCCCTCCTCTGCCCTGGTCTACGACCATTTGTGCTATTATTCCTATCGGAGGACAACCAACGTTACCGACATCATCACTGCGGTCGTCGTTGTTATTAACATTCTGTGTTTCCCATTGTTGATGTACAACAACAATAACAAGCACCAGTGGCACGTAGAGGAGTAACGAAAAAGGAGAACATCGACGTAAACGATCGCCTTTCTCCTCCTCCTCCTCCTTCGTTGTGGTTCATCGGTGGCGAGGTGCTCCATCTCTTCGCCGGCGTTCGGCGCCTTCGTTCAAGGCGTCCTTCGTCGTCCATTGTCCCGCCAGCCGAAGCCGTACGACGACGCACCTACGCCGTCATCGGCGTCAGCTGCCAGCCGATTGGTTCTGCATGATCCGCAGCGGTTCAGATCGACGGTGACGAAGAACTTCGCACTTGGACGTCGGCAGCCGTGACGCGAGGCGGCTGCGGCGGAGGTGGCCGCCGCTGCCGATACAGACTGGCGAGAGGAAGTAAGCACCGCTCGGAACTCACGTCCGCTGACAGTGGAGCGACACTTGGGGGTGGGAAGTTGTCGACATGACCCTCGTTTCGTTCTGCCCGACGAAGGCGAACGGCTTCGGATACGGCAACAGGTTTACGAAATTGGTTAGGCGTACGGCACGGCTGTGTCTTGTTCGGCATTTACCCCATTTCGTTAGGATGAGCGACGATAAACGAGTGCCGTAGAAGGTATCGGGTCCATTGGTGTGTAGTAGTGCACTTGCTGCTAACGGCGTGTGTGCAGTGCTAGATTTAGATGGTAATGGAGAAACTGTACGTTCGAAAGTTACAGGTCAGGATAGCGTGAAGGGCAGTCTGAGAAATATTTACTGAGGTGCCAGCATGGCATCTCAATAGCGACAGCGCGATAAGCTTGAGATTGTTGTTGAGACGGAGCCGATATGGTGTTGTCGTCATCACTTGAGCGGCCACCACAACAACTCTTGCCGGTTCCCTTAGCCTGGTAACGCAACTGGATGAATTTGACGTATCGCTTGAAGAAGAACGTGCACAAAAAACTCACCCGTACGACGGAAATCTTCGATTTTCCAAAATCCAGCCGTCACAAGAGAGGTCAACGATTTCCGACCGCCCGCCCGCCCATAACACATTCACGCTCGACAATCCAACATCGCAGGGCCTTGTCAGACAAAAGGCACCACGCAGATGTCGAACGTCGCCGAACCCTCTGATTACAGCCTTCCGTTTACCCTCGAGACGGGAGGCGGCTACGGTGCAGGCGACTCGGCGCATCTCCCCCGACAAGAACCGGTTGCAGGCGTAACCGGGCAGACGGCGTCACAATCCGAATTTAAACAACTACAACAGCAATAGCATCAACACCAACAACAGCCACAACGTGACGAAAGATCTGGCCGCCGACGCATCCGCAGACAAAACAGCGGCGCACTGTGGCCGTAACAAATGATGAGTACACTGTCACCCCTGCGGTGATTTGTTCACGCCGCCGCAACAGACACACACACGACGACGACAAACAAGGCAAAAAAAAGGTTGACCTGCCACCACCACCACCACCACCGTCCTGTGATGATACAGGGCGCTACGGCTCGCCAATAGGCTCATGCTGACACGCCGATGGAAAAGACGGCCGAAGGAAGCAGCGGTTGTTGCGGCCGTCAAGGCGTTCGCTGCCGGGCGCTGACAAGGCAACGACTGATGATGACACGAATATCGCACGTAACACAGAGGGGATAGATATGTCGCTGTTGTTGTTGCAGTTGTAAGCGCGTAGAAATAACAACAGGAAGGGTAGAGGCTTCGCCAACATTTATGCGCCGAAAAGCGGGCGCCTTCTTCGTTCCGCTCAAGGGGCCCGAAAATTCTTCATGTAGCTTAGGGTAAGCTTATTCCAGCACTCATAGTGTCGAAAAAGCGACGAAGTCACATATATATGCGTGTGTGTGTGTGACTTAAATTCGCAAGCCAAAAATGGTCCTGTGGATCTAAGAACAAAGTGGAACAAACCAAATGAAGTGGGTTTCGGCGGAACTTCCATAGACTTGACGTTGATCTGCAACTCCAGTACTAAACCACTAAGCCTACAGCTGATATTACTCCGTAGTACGTCCAACTATTGATGGTGGCCTCTGTAAAAGTGCCTATTATAAACAAAACCCTTATACATCGTGAAATTTCTGTCATAAAAGTGATATGAGTTTCAGGACAACATTGCTACCAAACTTCCATTCTGAGCCGAAACGAATTGGTAGCAACTTAGTCAGCGCAAACCTTTCCGCCTCTCTTTGCCATGCATGATACCGTCATTGGGAGAAACGGTCCACGTGGCTCACATAAAACCGCAACTAGAAAACAGTATAAACCGTTTAAAGTTTGCGTCATAAAATCCTTGGGCAAGCACCCAGTCCCCGCAGTCAAGAAGCCGTCGCAGACCAACTCGAAAGCCACGTCCGATCCTTTCAGCTCTGCGATTTGGCGAATTGCATCGCTACTGCTACTAACTCCAGCGTGACAGTACCAATTCGAAGTAGACCTAATGCGATGATGAGAAATTATACGAATAGTAGAACTAATTCCTCTTCGTCGATCGATGCATGCGAACTCTGACGAACGAGGTAACGGGGGTTGCTCTGGACTGTAGGTTCAGCTAAAATGCGCGCTGTTGCCTATTCCTGACTGCCTATTCAAACAGCTGAACGGCCATGTCATCGTCTCAAGCGCATGACAACGCCAGAAACGACAGATGATGAAGGATCAGCCATAGGCCGCCTGTTCCTTGAATGTATTCCGTTCACACACTGAGCTAGACACTAAACAATTAAACAAATTAATAATAACACAGATACAGTATCATTTCGCTATCGACCCACCGCTGCATCCGCTAGACGAATCCTTCATTCTGTATCTGCCGCGGACGCAATTGAAGTTTACGATTCGAAGTGCTCTCGCTGTGCGGTGGTTTTATTCCACGAGGGCCTACATCATCTCACTCCTGTTGGCCGGACGAACGCCAGAAAATAGTACCATCTCGTCTGGTCTTGATCAGAATCGGGCAAGAAAATGTGTCAGAGCCGCATGCTTCGAAGTTGCCATCTCCGATATCCATCTCAAGAAGACGTCAGCCGATAGATGACGTCCGCACGTGATGGAAGCCCAGAGAGGTCATGGTTCCCGTAGGAGGTCGTGGACTGACCGTAGGAGTGTAGGAGTGGATGATTTCGTTGAGCTACGGCAAACAGACAACGCAACCTACGTCTGTCAGCTACGTCTACGAGCAATTTCCGGGCTCTACTTCTAGCGAGTGTAGCGAAGTTGCGCCGCCTTACCACCATAATCGAGTTTACGGGGATTGGTCGATCAATGTCGGGGAATAGATCTCCCTCCTGATTCGGCCTCGCCGAGAGGCGCGGTCCTATTGGCTGGCAGGACCGCCCGTCTTCGCCATCAACGGACGTGGAGTTTGGGGTTTTAATGCCTATCATCACATCGACGACATCTTGGAGAAGTTATCTGTGCTGCGTCCCAACTCGACCGTCGTGGGACTTCGCGCGGGGCACGGTTTGTGCCCTTCCATGCTGATGAAGGAAGCACTCCGAAGACCGAAGCTCAGAGACGAGCCGGCAGTCAGCAGCGTTGACGAGCGCGCCGGCTACAGGTTGAAATATACTTCCGATACAGTAACGACCCTAAAGATTTCCCTGTCATGTTGAAACTCTCCGTTAAAGCTTCTACGCAGGAAAAAGCATGGCAGTTCGTCAGTCCGCCTTTGCGCACATTGTATGAAACTAAATTTAGCTTAGACACCGCTTTTATTGAATGTAAGTAGAAATGGACTATACCGTGCCAGGTACTAACCGCAAGAGTTTAGCAGTCGATGCGCTCTACGACTAAGCAGAGTGAAGTACACAATTAATAACGTTGCGTTATTAATACGCTCAAGTACGCTCGCATTTTCTTAACCCAGCGCGCGCTATCCCCTTCGGCAGACACTCGACCCCCGACAGACACCTCCTTGTTCGCCACTCTCACACGTTTTGTCTACTGTCTGACTACTGAAAACAAACAAGACGACCGTTCGAGCCCCGAAGACCTCCATCCCCCTCCATATCTTCTTCTATCTGCGACTGAGTAATGTTGCAGCCGGCCAACGGTCTCACACGATGTCCGGAATCGTCGGCGGCTGCTCGTTCCGGAGCGCTTCAGAGCAGTCGGAGCCCTGTGAGCAGTTTAGGGCCGGCGCAAGCCGGAGTATTTGCACCTGCCCCGTTCTCGGCGACGAGCCGGGAGACACTCGGACAGCGCGAAAACACACAAGCGAACAACTCAGAAGACGAGCAGAAGTGGCAGACACGAACAGATAGACAAATAGATACGAACTAGGCAGGTTCGACATCGTTCGATACCGAGATTACAACACGAGGCCCCCGAAAAACGACGAAAACCACCCTACTACAGTTGCGCCGTTTTTCTTAGACGATTTTCTCGCTCGCGAAAGCCGGCGAGTGTCGTGTCGCTCCTGGCGATGGGTCCTCGGCTGGTTACGTACCGGATCCGCCGCAGCCACCGTGGAAGCAACTGCATTCACACGGCGGCTGGGTCACTCATTGACGAATGGCGAATACAGAATGCTCGAGGTTATCGGAGCTAACATGTTGACATGGCGCGAAGACTGCGTCTAGCGTAGCCCTCCACGGAGCTGTCCCTTCGTTCGATGGAACATTTCACATAAATACAGCGCTTGCCACACAAACGTCAGCCGTTATGGGACCACGTCAGTGTGTAGAAAGAAGATTAGGCTGCGACTGGCGTTATCCGGAAACATAGGATGAGTACAGAATGAAAAACGTGTGTGTTTTTTTGTTCAACACTTGCCTTTTGTTCCTTTTTTAGAGCAGGTGAAACAACAAGGTTGAAATTGAGATTGTCGCTTTTTCGAACGATTATTAAGCACGGTATTCCACTGCATGGTTACATTAGTTATCAAACGATACTTGCGATACGACAGATGTAACGAAGTCGTGTGGGGTACGTACAACGTAAGTTCGAGGACACCCAGATGCACTGATTGTTTTGTTCATTGGCATCTCGCTTGTGTTAGCCGAACTGTGGGTATAAATAAACATCAGCTAGCCAAAGAAATTTGTAGAAAAAATTCACAAAGAGATTAACTTTAATCGCCACCTAACAGTTAAGGTACGTGGCGTCTAGATTTAGCAGATTTTGGTGTCTTATCGACGATGTTGGCGTGAATGTTGCGCTACACGTAGAAAGCCTCTCTGGACACGTGACCTCAATTAACCGTCATAGCAATGATTTTTTTTTAAATTCAACAAATTTCAATTATCCTACAACCACTAGCGCATTTAGAAGCAATGTCACCATGTTCTTCGGTGAAGTTGCGTCTGATTCATCGAAAAGTAGTCGTAGAACATTACCAATATTCTCAAATAATTCTAACTTATGTTCTGTGTAGAACCATGCTTCGTCATACTCCCCATAGGGTATCAATTGTGTTGGCCATAAGTAATCCTGTCGATGTTTAAAAATGAATAACAATTTTTGCATCGTCTTTTATGAATGACCGGCCACCGAAAGCTGTCGAGGAGACGTTCGATGCAGCTGCCCTAACGACCCGAACAGAAGAAAACGGGCGGTTAGAAAGTGACTGAATCTACCCCAAGTGCTCTTACTCGGTTATGGGTCAATTGCTTCAACAGTTCAATGAAACTGGCTTCCGCAAAGCAAAAAGCCACCAGGACTATAAACCGTAGCCACTCCCCAGTGAGTCAATGTCTTTATGAGAAACTGATATTTTCGCATGGGACGTCTTCTTCTGTCCGCCTGTGCGGCCCCAGTTGTGGTCTGCTCATTTGTCGTTTGGGTGCTGTATCAGTGCTGACTAGTTTTTATTGTATTATATGTGTCTCATTAGGCATAACTGCTGTGATCTCAGAAATAAGCTCTCGCATTGGGTGAGAGCCTTGGCGGGTTTTCGGTTATGATCCAGGATTTCTTAACGACAAACAACTGCAAACAGTAGACTGACCGGAATAATGCACAACTCCACGTGACCATAAGAGATATGCCGCATTAAGAAGTAAAAAACAATTACAACCCAGTTTCAGCTTTTCAGTGTTTTACATTCCGTTTTTTTAGCCGCCTCTGCCACAGCTATCTGCGTACCTTCCAGTTCTAATGAAAAACACTAAATCTTTCACTGGAATATCACGACAGATCATCGTAAACGTGGCTGAGTGCATACACCTGCTCGATGCATTTTCTCTGTCTACTGTATTTATTTTACATTTTCATTTTTATATACGATCCATTTTATGATTGTCGTTAAATAAGTCTTCATCACCCTTCTCGGCGTATGTCTTATGCATTTAGCGATTCTCCTTTACGAGCAACACTCCTGGATTCGCATACACGTGTATACACCATAACGCATGTTTATGATCTGAAAATTTTTCCCACCTACCCCAACGAATCTCACGGCTTAACGTCACATCGAAGACGTGAATAAAATGAAACAAAGACCTATAAATAAATCTCCATTATCGTGCCAGGCTAATGGCGAAACAATGCTGGGAATCTGGGGCCGCACGATAACATTACAACGTCGAACAGCTGACTTCCTAATAGCACGCACCATCATCATGCTGGGACAGTTACGACAGCCACTGTGGACAAGTTATTTGAAAGAAAAATTAGCTAAAACTAGTAAATGTTTTCGAATGGAACACTCCGCCCGTCTCCTCATTGTCCAGTTAACGTAGGAATTTCTCCGGATGATCAACGCATAACCCAACCGCAATGCTGGGAACGAACGAGACCACAAGCGTTCCCTTCTAAACAGCTGCGAAAAACAATTTCTTCGCGTT
This sequence comes from Tropilaelaps mercedesae, assembly GCA_002081605.1. Lineage (NCBI taxonomy): Eukaryota > Metazoa > Arthropoda > Arachnida > Mesostigmata > Laelapidae > Tropilaelaps > Tropilaelaps mercedesae. The sequence goes on from MNPL01005659.1 coordinate 128,787, forward strand.
CACTTTGTATTGCGCAGCTTCACACTCGGCGAGATCGTAGTAGAACCATCCGCGGCAGAACTAAGGTAGCCATCGGATTCGTGACCTAGCGACAAAGGGCAAGAAGGATGTCCAACCCGGAAATGCAGTAGCTACGCCACACAATGTCAACGACAGAGTTAACGACAAGGCAACATAGATGTTAACAAAAACGTCTATGTAAAAAAAACTGCCCCGAAGCTAAGCGGCGTCTCTTTGCTGGTTCCAGTTGCGTCCCTCAAACCACCTCCCCTAATTCTAATCTTGGTCCTCTGCCCAATTAATAATTAAGTAACCGGTATAGGAGCCATTGTTTATGACCGAGTTCACTACTACGAGAAGGCGGCCGTTCAATACGAATCAATCTTAGCAAAATAATCTTAACATTCCGGTGGAAATTGAACATATTCGCATCACTACGACCTATTCATCAGCACTCGAAGCCCATCGTTGACATCGCACGAACGATGTTGGAGAGGTGAACATGACTTCGTCAGACCTTAAGCTGACCATCGAGCTAATGTGACTTAATTTTTTTTTGCCAGCCATTGAGCTGTGAGTTACTCGTGCGACAACTGACCGAACTGCGCATGGCCGGAGTCCAACATGCTGGAGACAGTCTTTTCTACCTGCTCTAGCAGGCAATGCCAGTACGAAATTGCTAAAAAAAAAAACAGAAGGACAGCCACCGGTGAAGACGTCAAGAACAATGCGGGAATAATGTCGACGGACGGAGCGAGCCACAGTGATAAGCCTTGCAAAGCTGGATGGACCGTTCTCACACATTTGGCCGTCGCTAAGTATCGGGCCTTAGGACATTTTGGCCCGCTGGTAATGGCTCGAATATGCGAGCCACTAATACAATGAATCACGATAATGGCGCAAGAAAGAACGACATAGACCTTGAGTTGAGCTCATGCAGATGATGTACGTGATTAATTCCCGAAAGACTCGGGCGAAATTACATCAGACATACAATAGACCCGAATAACAATGGTGCGTCGCAATTGCTTCGTGCCGCTTCAACGAGCCGATGAGACCTGCACACACAAGTGTTGCAAAAAGTGGACGCGCCATAACAAATGATATGGTAACACTATCGACAATTATTATTGGTACTATTACCGTTTAATTTACTATTTATTTATGTGTGCTCTATCCGTTCCCTATTAAATAATGAATCTGATTGTCTCCTTGTCGGACACTGCTTCGTAGAAACCCGTCGTACCGATCTCAGCTTAGACATTTTATCTATGTTAATATACCATGGTGCCTTCTTCTACTTGCGTAAGCAATGTCACCCGAGATTTCGCCAAAATGTCGCAACTCATCTGGCCAAACTAGGAACCCGTTTTGACATCGTCAGGTTGTTGCTTTCCCGACTGACGGTGCGCCATGTGTAAAGTAGAGCCGAGTAACATGGGCCTAACTCTTTTGCAAGCGCGCTCAAATATTTCTACGGCTATTAAAAAGTGGCCAACAGCATATTTATTCGGCTATACTCTACAGTTATCACACAAATGGCGCGTTATCCCTCACTCTGCGCGTTCACCAACAATTCTTTATTTCCCCCTCCCTTCCGCCACTCTTCACGCGAACAACCATCTAGTCAACGTATCGATCTTCTTTCATAGAACAGCAGCGATCCATCAAATCCCACACACGGCCCAAATCGCTGAGCGTGTGCCGACGCCACCTTAACCTCCTCTTCCCCCTTTTTGTGTGATCATCATGGGCGGACGTTTCGTCAGGCTCCGCCCTGGTTGAAGCGCGCTCTTGATTGGTATTCGAGAGGTGAGCTGCGAGCGTGACGCATAGCCGTGGCCTGCGAGCGCCGCCGCAACCGATGCTCCGAACGGCGGACGCAAAAAAAGAGCAACTCACCAGCAAGCGTCGAACCCGACGGCCATCCGGCAGCAGGGACCTCGACAAAAATCCCGAATGGCTTCTTTGTCAGCTGCTGTTGCCGGTAACGAAACTGCAGCCACCGCATCGGCCGCCGCGGCCGCCGCAGAGTTGAGCAAGAAGAACTGAAGAAGGAAGGGTAACCGTTCCGTTTATGTCTGTCTACTCGATTCAAACATACAACAGCGGCATTAGTGCGCAGTGTACAAGCCAACGTACACACGGTCACGTACGAAGCGTTCGCTGGGTGGCTCGCAGGGAAAAACGCCCTGCGAGAATGCCATTGGAGTGCATAGATCGAGGTGCACTTGATCAATCATCTGTGGCTTCAGTGTGAGGAGAACTGGGTGCGTCGTAGACAAACAAAACCTAAACAAACATTGCGCTGACAGTGCGGCCTAAACAGAGGTCGCCTTTCTGGCTGGTCCAATTCGAAAACGCTAAATACGACACCTCGAGCCTGGATGGCCTGTTCATGTTCTCGTCTCCTACCGTTCTCGTTCAAATGGCCCAGCACACATGAAAACGAGCGAATTGGTCGGTTTGTTGCTGAAGTGATCACGCATTGAACTGCTAGCATGACGTAGACATCGAACGTATGTTTTGAATTTCAGCCTGAAAGAGAAAACTGTGCGTATTCGTTAACTTCGACGGTGTTGGCCGGCGACCTCTAAGGTCCGAGGAAGCGGGCAGAACTCAGTCGTTGTGCCAGGATGACTTGTATAACTCAGGAGTCGTCGAAGCATTTTCCTGCAAAGAAACAGAACAGTCAACCAAGCGACAGTGAACCCGTTGTCTCTCAGCGCTAGGTGAGTCGTAACCTCGATTAGGTTGCCATTAGCACTCTTCGCTACCTCTTCCCGAAGTGGCTTCTACGAGATTCCAATTGACCCTTTCAGCAGGCAAAATCACATCTTTTTATGAGCTTTAAACGCAATCGTCGTGGTCAAAGGCTTGAAGCGTCGGAGTATCGTACCTAGTTTTTGGGTTCGAGCTCCAACTGAGGTAGCATTGCTCGAGATCGAGCGGATTAGCTAGAACCGGCTCCGTGTACAGTTCAATTTCACCATCTAAACTGGTTCCCGCCGTGGGCCATGGGCATATTATAGACAAAATAATTATAGACATTGTGGGGTGAATCGAGTTTTTCTAAGATTCGTACCATGAATACTCGTTCGCCGGTTGCTGGCCCTATCAATGCAAAGGTGACATTACGATAGGAGTTCATTGGATATAAATGGATATGTCTGAGTTCTTTTGTCCTTATGATTCATCGGCGAGTTATGTGCGCAAACTTGACAGTCGAGCTTGTCTAAAATTAAATTTTTTTCTAGAATCGTCTTCCTTTTCTGACTTAGGGTGACTACACTCCATTATAGTAATATATGTTGGAAAGCTCATATGGAACGCTTCAGTGTGAGAAGTTGTAGAGGGCAATACCAAAAGAAGCTGTGCTTTACGCACGTTTCTATATTTTATCCATATCAGTAGGCGAGTTCAGAATTCCCAATTGGAGTACTCCGAATTCACGTACTACAACGGGACGGAAAGTGTCAATATGTACGTGACGATAGGCACACGTAATCGTCGACGACTGACAGCTCACGAGAAATTGGTCATCATTATTCATGTTCATCATGTTCATAATTATTTTACAACAAAAATTTGGTACGCAATTCTGCATGAGTATTTGTTGGCAAAAATCGACTGTTTGTTATTGAAGCATTAACAAACTGCTGTATACTTCTATGTCCTTGTAATGTGTTCTTGCATTTGTCTACAAAGCGTACAGGAAACAGCATTTCTTTTTTTTGTCTATGAGTTCATAAACGTGTCTACAAAACGTTTGACATTTTTTTTGTCTAAAACGTTTTCTTAGTTGAGGTTAAAAAAACTATATATCCTAAACTTGTGTTATCTATTTGTGCCTGTCTGTATTGTCGGAGATTTAATTGTAGAAATTGACACAGAGATGGACCTCGACAAGCTAGTTAAGAGTAGTTTGACTTCTTTGTTTTGAATGATTTAGTAATTTTTATCCCAGTCGAAACGTGCTTCTGGTTTCATGAGGAAAAATTTTAAAACGTTTTTTATTATTTTTGACGGTTTCTGATATTCAATTGGCTCTTGCGGGAACTGACAGAAGAGACTGTGGAGACGTATAAAACGGCCTATATTTATTAATTTAGTTTAGGTATTTATGTTGCTTGAGAGCATGTTTTCCTATGCTAAGAAGGACAACGATATTTCAAGAACGTTCAAGGTTTGTTCATTTGTTTGAGCGCTGGAAGTTTCACTAAGCCTTTCTAGGAATGATTTTATTTCAAAGCCGTATCGGTAAGTGAAGTTTAGGCACAGATGGCTATTTTTTAAATTGTCTGAAGGGTGTAAAACTGCTATTTTTGGCTTTGTTGACTCACAAAATGAATTGAGCAAGCGGAGCTCTATTGGTGAGCCGCTGAGCCAGTCGGTCGCTCTACGACCGAGTACGGCCAAAACTACGATTGTGTTTCGTCCAATCTCGGTGGATCTTGAAGCCGACTTTTACGTCAACGGGTTGTATGGCTGTTTCGGTCGCGCCTACATTAACTCTCATAATTAGTAATACACTGATATCACTAATGCACTCTCTAGAGCTAATAGTTAATCGCAGATAGGGTCCGATGATTGTAGTCTAGGCCGCACGAGGCTGTAATGCCCAGCGCGCATAACGGCGCCTGGTAGTCGTCTGAGTTTTATTGGTCTAGATACAACCGTTTGTTCTTTACGCCTCCCTAAAACCAAACGCTGGCCTTCCTTGCAAGAAAAATGATTTTCTTGTCGAAGCAAAGTATCCCACGGTCAAAAATTCGCTTGTCAAAGGTCAGCCGAAGTCTCTCGGAAGTTTGCAGGCTCGATGGTTTGCGTCAGCTTAATCTTGGATAAACACAACTTTACACCTTACCATCAAATCCTGCTACTTGGCGCGTACGAAACATGACCAACATGACGAGTGGTACATTCAGTGGACCCAACTGTATCTGCTTAAGCTAGCTTGAGTGCACTCAAGCGTGCCTGGCTGCTTGCGTAAATTGACAGAGTCAGAAATTCTCGTCAAGAAAACTTCTCACAAACACTGCGAGTTGTGAGAGCGTCCTTCTATAAAACGAAAACATGAGCATCTTTCTGGTAATGTATTTCTATTAATGTCTTCTAAAACACAACGTAAAATATTCATGGTGAGCATTAGATGTCACCACATGAGACATTTCTTTATACTCAAGTGAAGAGTTGTCATGTTGGACGCATTCTTATGCGTCCAGTTCTTCTGCCTATCCTTCCAGTCCAGTCCAATTCTTATGAAGATCGACGAGAACTTTTAAATATCTATATATCAGACGAGTTCGCTGAACTCGCGAATATGATAGATAGCATAACATATCAATTTTGTGTAATAATCTAAATCGATGTGCACTTCGTTGCTTCTACAGCAGATCTTCTATGGTATCAGGTACACCAATGTACGATACCCATAATTAAGCTTTGTGACACGTGACACACGTGACATAATATGACAAAAATGATTAACGCCTAATCGAGCGTCGTGATATATATATATATATTCAGTTTTTCTCCATTTCTCTGTACAGCTTCAGACATGTTATTTTTTTTTAGCTTTTAGTATATCTCCAGTTCACTCCTGTCTGACAGGGATAGAGAGACAGAGATGGAGAGGGCGAAAGAGAGGATAAGGAGAACATGTTTGTTGTTAAGACAGCGACAATACTCTTGAGTCTGATGGCATAACACGAGAAGCCCAACCGGAGACCCTGAAGGGTGTGTGTTTACTCTTGGAACTACACGTAATATAGTAGCCAGCTATGCAACATCTCTCTAAATATAAGCAGTTAGTCCGTCATGGGCATGGGCGTAAGCTGCAGGTTCTCCTGTTGCCACCGCTCCTTTTACACGACTCTTCGATAGCGTTTGTCACTCTTTTCTCGACTGTCTGTTTGCTCTCGTTCCGCTAATCCTCTTATATTGACGCAGTCATATCCTTTTAGCCAGCAGATTCTCCTGTGGGCGCTCGGGTTTTGACGCAGAGCAGAGCTGAAGTTGATTTAGATGGTAGTCAGTCATAGACGGCAGTCACAAAGCGACAGCGGCCAGTGCAGGGTCATCATTATGATGTCGAGGTAGACAATGTCGGCCGCCCACATGTCACCGATCACTGGGTTTCGCGTTCGGCGCTGCACCGACGTGGTAGATATGACGCCGAACGTCGCAAAGGAGAGCACTCGAGGCTCTCCTTATACTCAGCCGTCGAAGGATAAAGTAGTCCAGTCGCGGGCCGAGTACTCCGTGCGCCGAAGCGCCCGTAACGACGAGTCGGAGCACCCGAGGGAGAGCCCGAACGCCTGAGTAAGAAAGAAGCTCGTTTTGACATAGGGACACGCTTAGTTGTGCAAGGTCCTAGCGAAACCTAAACGTTTTTTTGTTAAGCTCCGAGGTAAGGTTCAATTGCGTCCAGTAACTATGGGCGGCGTGGGGCGGCACACACGTCGACGCAGTGGGCCGAAGGGGCCTTGTGCCTAAAAAGCCGCCTGAGTTCTCGTTCCTGTGCTGGTCATGCACGGGAGTCCTTTCTGTTTTACGCCTACCACGGCGTTACGGCGCGACCCGACGTAATTGAGGGCGTCGGTCGACATTCGCTCCTTGACGTGGAGGTTGTTAGTGTCAGGATATTTTTTGCGGCCTGCAAGAAGAAGCATTGTCCTGTCGCATAAATGGTGCAACTGTTCCACGGCGCCGGAATGGCCTGCCATATCGGCAAGTCAGGAGTTTCTGAACCTGAACGTCACTAGAACTGGCGCCAGAAGAACGCCAAACGAGTCGAGTGCTTCAGAGGGACCAGCAAATACAGCTGACGCTTGCATACAAACTCATTTGGGTAGTTTGCCGATGCTTGAGGCTTGCCGACATCCCTGGCGGCAACCTAGGCGAAGACCGTTTATTCGTAACCACTTTACAGTTCATTCGCATTCAGCTTAAGGACCACATGCAATGCCATAAACACGTCTTTAGCATCGTTTTTAATCCTACAAAACGACCTCGTTGACTCTCAAACTACCTCAGAAAAGTGAAGAGCCCACTAATGGCAAATAAATTCGCGAAGCTTCCTACGCTCGCGAAGATGCTCATGAAGTGCATGAAGTGGCATTCTGTCATTATCGGAAGTGTTATGCGGCAAAACACCTTTAGCCTGTGCACGTCTCCGAACTTTCCAGAGCCACCGACAATAGTCTGACAGTTCATTTGACATTGGAAGCTCTGCAAGAAGTAGATCTGTCGATTAGTGGAATGTCACGCCATCACGGAATTTCAGTATGTAATTAAGGCGTGTGCTTGTTATCCAAGATTGATATTCGATTGAGCGATGGCTTCAGCTATGTGAGCCATCGTGTAGCGCACGAGCAAGTCAATAGGCTGAGTAATCGCCGGCCACTGATGCCAATCGCGCCGACCAAGCGTTCCTCGACGTTGATTCCAGAGTGAAACAATATTATCGTGTCTGTCTATCCGTTGACTCCCGAAGCCATCAGTGAGTATGACACAACCGTCATCATCGCAATCATCATCGTTGGCATATTTAGTTCATTTATTTCCCGCGTGTCTCCACCAACTCCACCCGCAATCTTCCATCTTAGACTTTGCTACCGGAGTTCCCCCCTCTCTTTCTCTCTCGTTCTCTCAATGTTTGTGTGTGTGTGTGTGTGTGTAGCGTACACACACACATACACACGCCGTACAGTGTGGCATTCAATATCGGCGGCGTGTCATCGGCATAACGAAGAGAACTGTACAGCTATTCTGGGAGCACGCTTGATTCAGTTTAGCCATCGTGTCAAGCACTGGCACCCACACTTTCCCCCCCACGCCGTGACTCCTGAGCCTTCGTCTGTCGAACGAGCAGACGGCAACCCCCAATGTCGAGTTTCTCTAGCTACTATTTTGATTTGTTATTCAAAATGCAACCGGCAACTACGCTGTAGGTAGCGTGTGCTGCGCGGAGACTCAGCCGAGTTCCCGATAAACATCTCCGACTTAGCCGGGGCCCTCACCGGGTCTCGCCTCGTTGACCTCTACGAGCGCAATCGAAAGACAGGAGAGCGGCCCCGAGGAGGCCCCAGGGTCTTTTCACCTCAGAGTTTCACCCCCCCTTCCACCCCTCCCGAAAGGGAGACGATGAAACAGCATCTCCTCCTCCTCCCCCCGTCGCCACGGGTCCGCGACCCCGAAAGTTCTGTTCAACTTCGACGGACTCCTTCAAATCTCAGCGATATTCCTGATCGATCCGGTGTCGTTTATTCATCGGAGGTCAAATGCAGCAGATAAAGTCTTGGCTACCGTACCAGTGGGTCACAGGCAAGCGGTCTCTTTTGCCTCCTTTCACCTCCATGTCGCTGCGGGCAACCGCCATATTTGTATTCACTTGAACATCGACTGGAAGGCAATGATTGCCGTAATGCTGAATGTTCAGACGCCGCGCATTTATACCCTACGCCGATTTATTTATGCATAGAGATGGCCAACACGACGCTCATTGACATTGGTATGAAGGGCGAATTGGCTCAGGTCGATGGCGACGTGAAGCGGCTCGCGTGGTCAAGCGACTTCCGTCTATGCTGAACAAAACTCGACACTGTCGAGGCTGTCAGCCCAAGAAGAGGCCCAGATTGAGGCTTCCGAGTTGTTCGTACAAACATCAACCTCAGATGGAAGATCAAACTCGAGCAGGACGGAGCCGTCCGTTGTCGTCCTCGTCGTCTTCTTCTCATAACAAAAGCTCATTACAAAAAAGTCATTACAAAAGCCGGACGAGTGACAAACGCTAGTCTCAGAGCGCGAGTAGTGGCTACACTTAGGTCCACACGTCCGAGCTGTTTCGCGTGAAGATCATCGGGTCGTCATCGGATTTCTCTTCAGAGCGTTATGTCGTGGCTGTGTTTCTACGTCCTACACTCCCGATGGGAAGTAAACGTAGAAAAATGAAACAACTCGACGCGAACAATAGATCAGTTTCCTGTTAACGAAAATCAAATGCAACCAACCGGCGGTAGCCGTGTGTGTCCGGGAAATCGAGAAGAACAAGAACAACTCGAGTAGATCTTCAGCAAGATTTCAATCAGGGACTATCGCATGTCTTCGTGATCGATCTGGAGTTCGTGTAGTAGCAGACACTGTAATTAATTCAAGGGTGAAAACGATAAAACAGAAATCCTTTCTACACTCGTCCTATACAGTTGTCATTATAACTTGTGTATGTGTGTGTGTGTGTGTGTGTGTGTGTGTATATTGAATGTACAATACAGTACGCATTGTATTTAGTTGTGTATTATATCAGTTATATCTAATGCACTAATGTGATTCGACTTCGTAAGTGGGGGCAAGTGCACCGATAATAATCTGGAGTCGCGATGGAAGTGTCTTTCTTTTGAAGTAGCCCAACGTGAGATATCTGCGTTGGGCCCCAACGAATGTTAAATCTACGATAAAATCGTTGTAAAAAGTTTTCGTTCGTTCGTTCGTTCGTTCGTTCGTTCGTCTGCTAAATTCGTAGCTCTACTATATTTTTGATGGCGGTGTGCAGGCATTTACAGCCGGACGAATTCACTCTTGGGGGCATCTGATGTCGCTAGGGAGCATCTTCTTTCCTTTTCGCATCGCGTTGGCCATGGCCAAATTTAATTTGTTGATCGTAAACAAAACAAATCGACATGCAAACACGCATTTGTTGTTCGATGCTACTCTCAAAGCAACCAGGCGAACATTGATCACACAGCGGCATTGCGAAGTCATCTCCTGCATCGAAACTTCAATGCGGCGCTCTCAGGCGACCTCGTGCGGCAAATGCGATAGCCAATACTGTGCCCGCAGAAGTGTTGGTAAGTTAGAATTCGACGGACAAGTTACTCGACAAGTTTTGCATCGAGTGGGAAATCGGTAGGCGGGGGAACTGCTCGATGTCGACGACACGACGCTTGCCATCCTGGCCAACTATTCGAGACGCCACGATAGCGTTCGAGTGCGTTAAAACACAATTATTAATGTCTAATTTACGAGCATGGGTTGGCGCGTTAATCGCCGTCGTTTGCCGATGTCGGATCTGTCGGCCCGCGCATGGAAAGCATCTTCTAGCCCCCAAGTGCGTTTGTGTCAATGCAAACGCAGAAACCAACGATATGACGCAACGCCGACGAAGACAGAAGCTCTAACCGAAAAGTGCCGCAGAGATTCGCCGACAAGCATGAAAAGCACAGCCACAACAAGAGCACAACATGTTGACATTTATTCGCTATTAGCTGATATTCCTCAATGATTGTATATCGAAGATGGGTATGTGTGTGCGGGTGCGTGTGTCTGTGTGTGTGGATGTGGGTGTGTGTGCATGTGTGTGTATGCGTGTGTGTGTATGCGTGTGTATGTGCATGTGTGTGTGTGTGTGCATGTGAGACACATGTGTGTGTGTGTGTGTGTGTGTGTATGTGTGCGTGTGTGTATGTGTGCGTGTGTGTATGTGTGCGTGTGTGT
>MNPL01005660.1:0-12196 GCA_002081605.1 Tropilaelaps mercedesae
ATATATATATATATATATATATATATATATAGATTTATATATAAAAAATATATACATATATAGTTCTATTCTCTTCAAATTACCCAAATTTCTTAGATTTTTTTTCTTGTCTCGTACCTGTCTATCGTCATCATAGTTTCGACAATTTCCCCTTTCTCTGAATCGGGATATTGGTAGCTAAAAAATGGCAGGCCCAACAAATAAATTAACAACAGTGCATGAAGCTGCAACAGCCGATGCTGGCGTCTGTGTTAGGCCCGTGGTTTTTAAGCCCAACTGTCACCGACGAAACAGATAACGCATATTCGCTTTCGCTCTAGCAACAGCGCGGACACAAGTGACGTCAATCATCAAATGAGCACCACCTATACGTATTTTTAGATGTCGCCATTTTGGCTATATCTATAGAACATGAACGTACGGTAGTGGCAGGACTGACCAATTGACGCTCAAAAATGAGATACCGTATCTTATAGGCGAACAAGTTTGCTGAATTAATACTATAACAGGGTGTGTAACAAAGTTATTCTTTTAAGCCATAAAATTTCACTGGCATATGCTAATACACATATTTTGCTACCTGCAAAACACGTAACTACTGCTACCAATCGGCTGTAATTAATATTATATTTATTCGCATGGCGTTATTGCAGGTCATATCTTGAAATGATTGAATAATTCGAGCGACTTAGGACATAGGACGATACATACACGTAGGCATATGTTTATATGGGGATAATACTTTGTTTTTTTAAATGTCAAGTAAATGCACCATTCGCTACTCCTATCCAATATTTGTACGTGTAGATAAATTCAGATTTTCTAAAATAATAGTGCCAGTGTTATTCAATGTTTTTTTACTAGGTCATCTATTCTCTCTCTGCTCACAATGTATGCTCAGTATCCCCTGAAAGAATTGCCCTGTAGCGAATACCGATAAACACCCTCAATTCCTCTTTCTGCTTCTGGACAAATTTAACAAAAAGACAGTTCCAAATTTCTTTTCTCTCAGTCGATGAACGATGATCTATCAACATTATCTTATCGGTCCTTTCATCTTCGGGCTAGAGAACTTAGAAAATGACGTGTTTAGTGGGACTAGCGGTAACCTTTGGAAGCATGTCTATTTTTAGAAGAACCGCGGTAATTATTTCACGGAATGATGTATTCCGAAAAGTTACCCATCAGCGGAGTTATAGCAATAGTTGGCACAAGCCATTATTACCGCGAATAGCTTCATCATGGTAGCTTCTAAGGAAACAATCCGTCAAATTTGGGATCAAATTCCTTGTTAAAGCTCAAGAAATTAAAGCTTTAGCATGTCTAAAACAACATACCGCCCATGAAGAGGTTTAAACTCGTTCTGCAGAGCTCAATATATATATATATATATACACTCGCAATAAATTTTTCATGCTATGAAAAAACATGCAAGTAAACATCGTTTTAATTTCCGTCTAATTAATATTACATTATAACAAAACAAATTATACCTATTTTGTGCGACCCCCAGCGACCCAGCGACTTCGCTTGAACTGTGTCAGTTGGTAATGCGTATCGGCATGATTAATTTAGCTACGTTTTGCAATGTAGTGTGATGTCCTCTGGCCTACTCCTTTACTGACTCCATAGGATCTTTGCCGCCTATGTATGTACAGTGATTCTGCGTATTCCCGGTTCCCAGCGAATCTTGTGACGTCTTTTCATTGACAACAACACTGACAAATTGTCGTAGCCTATAAATTCCTGTTTTCTTGAGTACTTATCTCATTCAAGGAACAACTTCAATCGCATTTCGATGCTTACGGTCAGCTCTTTTAAGCTTCTAGTACTGTTCTGCCTTTAAAGCCACTACCCAGCACTTTCCCAGTGTGAGGCTCGTGTCAGTCACGTGGAATTCTTTCCCCCGAGGACAACGCAAAGCCGGGCAGCATCATAAAATGTTCCATGTTTCGTTACACCAGAAACACATTGGCCATTCGCGTGACGCGTTTTTAGTTGGCATTCCCCTTTTATTCTGTTGGATACCAGCGTCTCGACGCTCTCGTAGCTGATAGTGTGACGTTTGCATTTTCTTGTCGTTGGAGATGAGTATTTCCCAACGCGCTAAAGACCATACCACTCTTGTAGATAGCTGTCAGCTTCGAAAGCTTATACTAGCTGTGTGTGCGTGTCTGGATCTGCGTACGATTATGTTTTCGATTATGTATACAAATCGCTCGTTAGCTTATGCATGGCGAACGACACATAATACGCCCACGATTCGCGAGCATCACGACGAAGTCTGTACCCTGACAACAATTTTATTCTATCAGCACTACTGTCTACACCATCAGAGGCGCTTATCTCTAGGCGCCTGAGAGTAGCCTGCTCAAAACAGTTCCGTATATGGCTACTTTAGACTTCTGGGGTATACATTTCCAAGACAATCCCCATATTTCGAAACTTCTAAGGACGTGTCATTTATACTGAAATACGCACATAGACAAAAGTTTTCAAAGGACGAGTTCACCATTGTTTAGAAGTCTTTGTTGCAAAGGTTTTCCTCGATTGCCGGAAGGTGCAGGCGCTTGTCGGTGACATTGGCTATCTTAACATCGGATCTGCACGGGTCGCTAACAAATTTCCATCTGTTTTCTTATAATATAGGTACCCGTTCCATGCCGTTGTCCATTACCGGGTGTTATCTATGTTATAAACATTCACTGTTAATGACTCGGTTGAAAGTAATCGACTTTTTTAATAAAACGTTTATGGCCTTTTTGTTGATCAGAGCTCATTTGAATGCCCAAGACAACACCCGAACAGACAATAAAATTAATTGCTCGTTAAGACAACTTGCAGCTCTCATTCCTTAGTAAAATCGTTCGGACACGATCGGTATATAATGTTCTCGGGATAATAAACCCGGTACTTGAAAGAGCGTCAACAGATTATTGGTTGTGCAGACATATTGAACTATTTAACTATATTTATAAGAACGGTCAAATTAATATTCCATTTTAATCCTATGCAAGGCGTATCGGCGAATATTCAAGCCACATGCTGGTTCAACGTATGCGACGCCTTGTTTTGATGTGAGACTACTTATTACCCTATCAGAACTTCTGTCAAGAATAGATATGATAATAAATTATGACAGTGTCCAGAAGAAATGAAATAGTTACTTTTCTGGGAAATACACAGATATATTGAGACGCTTTATTTTCAAAAGTAGCAATCCTTTTATGTCCCGGTGGACATGCTGTTTTCTGGCAAAAACGGTGAGATTTGTTCCAGGATATACCCAGCATACATCACCTCACTCGATTAGCAACTTCAGAAGCTCACACAGTACTTCTGGCTTTTAATATGGTTGGGCATTTCATCTGACTTAGCTTTCTTAATAGATGCCAGAGTTATAAGGACGACCCGCCGTCCAACGGTATTCATGAGACCTTATGCCTCCAAATAGTCCAATTGCCACGCACCTGTATAATGATTACTAACGGTCTGCGGTTTGCTTCTAAGGGAAATCTGGCAATTTACCAATTGTTGTTATGAATGTTTTCATAATTCCATGCATTTAAATAATACAAGCGATTGTTGTCGCTAATTGGTGATTTGAAATGATTTGTGCGCTTTATTTTTATCTGGAAACTTGAGCCTTGTGAAAGAAATGAGGAAAAATGAGGCTGCTTGAATAAACGACTGGTTGAATTTGAATTGAAAAAAACTTGAAAACAGTAGGAAAAAAATATCGCAAATTGAAGGATTTCATCTTCAGTTGGGACCGTTATATCTAATAACGTACAATACTATATGCATGATTCCCCGTTTGTGCAGATAATCTTGTATTTTTAACACACTTCCTTCTTACGAAAGCTTGGTCATCGTAAAACTGCAGTTCAGTTCATAAATCTCAGATTGACACTGAGAACTAAAACGGAAACAATCTTAAGCGCCATTTATGCTCGGAACAACGTGGGCGCGTTATCCAATACATGGTTTGCAAAATCTAAATATTGCTCTCATGTAGTAAATCTCTATTCGAATTCAGGTGCTGACTATTTTCTCTTATAAAACCAATTACAATGACTGGACCTGCTGAACCCGCAATAATGTAACACATGGCGGTATTTGAAGCTTGTAGAACTAATTAATAGAGGCTTAATCCGAAAAGCTAATCTTCAAAAAAAGGTTAGAGTTAGAAAGTTTTGTAGTTTTATGTACACTTAATGCGCCTTCGAAGATAGAGGGGCCCACACTACATTCACCCCCAAAGCACTATTGGGGTTCCAAATTCACTGCAACCATTGAGACAATCATATTTTACTCAAGTTTTTTCCGTATATCTAGAGAAAATGTTAATAAGGTGGCTTGAAATCTGTAGGAGCTATTTGGAAGCCAAAATAAATTATTCTTTTTTTAATTTCAAGATGAAGGGTAACCCTTACCCTTTTTTCTCTAGCTAGATGTAATACTATATCAATAGTAAATTATCTTCCTTCTTGTATTTTTAGTATTCAATTACACCATGACTAAGTAGGGAACTCAAAAGTTTCTTTGTGGTTTGTATTTGTCCGAAAAGTATGCGGCTAGAAAAATATGCAAGTCCATGTCCATATACACACAACTTATAATAATAATAATACGCAATATGGTGAACAGGGCAGAATATAAACAGGGCAGTGTTGTTGTTAAAAACTTGCTGGTAACAGAGCCCAAGCTATGGTGTTAATTTTCATACGACATACGCTTCGTGTATCAACCAGGCCGCATCCTACCACAATCGTACTTAGTGTTAACATTACAGTTAATAACTATAATACCGGTATAGACGATTCTGTAGACATCTCTGTACTCATCACATTTGTAGTATGCAACGCTTTGCTGCAACATATTTGTCACAGCCGTAAGATTCTACTCAAATAAGATACTTTTTTGTGTTTTTGTACACTGAGTGTAGCTACACCAGACGCAACAAACATAGAGATAAGGTACAGGCACATGTGCCATCCACAAAACCCTAATTTTGTCTTCTTTCTAGTGCTATAACAATTATACAGAACATTGCGCATGGAGTCTAAATGGAAAGCGTAGATCGTATGCACATCAACATGAGATAAAGTAAGTTCAGTGGCTCTAGCAGCTTTTGACTCCGCAGCAACACTAAATGTTTAGCCCGCAGCCATTAGAAATCGAGTGGCCGAAATCTACATGGCTTAAAATGATGATTTCCTTTAAATGATCAATGCGATACGCCTACGCCCTACGAGATGTTGGTTGTATGCTGACATTACCGTAAATCGTCAGTAACGCGTATAATTGTTTTATCCGTTCCTCTAGTCACAAACAACAGTAGCCGAAAAAAGTATCTCCTTCTGTTTAATGCCTGGTGCCAAGGGTCAGGCAAGGACCCTATAAAACACTCAGCAGGGATAGCCTGGAGTCTTCATCACTCTGCCCTGCACCCTTATTTGATAGGAAATCAGTTTTAATATCAGCATTCGGCGTGTATTTAGCAGCATTTTTAAACGGGGGCTGCCTTTAGTCGTATAGTTGTTAACAGTGCTGCTGCTGCCGTTATCATTATCATGTTTCGTGATGTTCTCTTCTTCTTCGTTGACTGCAGCTCCTCGTTTGTGGCCCATGTTAGGATTGTTGGCTCAACTAACCACCTATTTACCTATTGACTATCTATCTATATTCTGTCTATAGTTATAGCTCAGTGTTTTAGCGGTCGTTTCTCATGTTGTCTTGCAATTGATGTGGATTTAGGCGCGGCAAAGTTAAGTGAAATAGTGCCACGAGGTGACAAGCAATAGCCTGACCCCGGTTCTACGCGGGATAAACGCTTTCCCACGAATCCATTGTCTTAGGGGAGTCGATAGGAAGAAGAGATACTGGAAAAATATTGCCTTCGTCCAGCTCAATGCGGCAGTGCGTTATACGATGGCTGTTATCTGTGCCGTTTCTTGCACCAATATTTCTTCGTGTCCGTGTACAGCGACGAGAAATAGACGGCTCGATATTATGAAGACGAGAGAGAGTGAAAACGCCCTTATTCTGTTTTGCAAAGGAGGAAGAATCTTGGCATTTTACGGTCTTTATATTATGGGTGCGTCCACATATATTTCACTCGCACTGTCTTTTCGTTTTCGCCTAAGCAAGGCTTGATAGAGATCACTAGGCTGGCTGGGTGTTATTTGGGAGACTAGCTTATTGATCGACTTCTAACATATATTTTTTTAATAATAAATTGGTTGACAAAGAATTTTGTTGTCCTATTCTTTGGAGGCAGTGGCGACGATTTTAAATTCTTATAGAATTGCCGCAGCCGAATAGTGACGAACAATGAGAACAATAATAAGTAATAATGTGTGAATGTAGATGACAATCTGTTCATAGATTACGCTGCATCAAACTCCAGTGAGGGTTATATGTTGTACTCCTAAAAATGTCAACGCAACTATAATATTAATTCCATTGTTTTGGCCGGAGAAATTGGCGCAAAATGATTTGGTATTCACAAAAGTCTATTATAAACTAGTAAGCTGCCCTGCAACAGAAAGCTAGCTAATAAAACTGAGTTCCGACCTGTTCTTGCATTTGATGATACAATTGGTAATATAAAAAAAGCTTCTTGTTGCTCGAAAATCTTTGGCGCTAATTTCCATCCTGCAGTGAACGTGAACCGTCAAGGACACTTACATTAGGGATGGTAATAAGCAATAAAGAAATGCAGAGTTTATAAACTTGCTTCATGGTGGTGATATGACATTTATACCACTTTTTTGTCCATTATACTTATGTGAAGAGCAATCATCGTCAATGTGATACACAAATGTGATGTTGCTACGTATTTCGTGTTTTTGCGCTCTCAACGAGCAGTGTATAATACCGTAACATAAATATAGTTGAATGATTCCCCGTTGGCTTTGCTTGTTGTCGCAAACGTGATATTCTTCTCGTCGCCCGCGAGGCGTTCCACAGGGTTGTTGTTCAAGGCAGCCGCCGTCGACAGGTTCTCAATCTCTCTCCAACATGAGCCAAAAAGAATCTCGTCTCGACCGTCCCCAAGCCATCTTCCTTGTAGCCAGCCCGCCGGTGTGTCGAGAACCCGGAGGCCTCCCTTTCTTGCTCAGCCCGTCGTCCTTTGCCGGCCCCTGGTGAAGCCCATGTCTCCCCATAGCCCATGAGTTGGGCCGCTCCCAAAACGCTTCTCAATGTCGCCACCGTGGCGCCGTTCAGGATGCGGCTGGACGGCTAGTGCCGACATTTGAAGCATCGAAACCTTTTCCTTTAGGACGCGGAATGGTGGCCACGCTCCATTCTAAGTCATCACATTAAGTGGTGACCTCTTACTACTAGTCATATATATATATATATACACATATATGATCGATACCAGTAGTGATAATACAGTTTCCGAAATTTTGTGTAGCAGGAATATTTCTTTGGTGCAATATTTTGCAATTACGTCATAATTGACACGAATATTGGAAATTTCTTCCTCGTACGTACAATACAGCCAGAAACCGTGGCCGTTTGAAAGGTCAATACATCGTTCATAGCTTAAGCTCTGATAAAAATTGTGAAGCTTATTTTGCGCCTCTATTTCGCCTGGAAAAGCTTAAGCCCAAATCGACGTTTCTTTAGGGTTTAAAGGTGCCGCTAATCCCTAATAATGCTAACCAATGTAAATATATATACTAACTAACAGATGCAGTACGCTGGAAGTTCTTGTACATTTACCGCATTACTCCGCAGATGTCAAATATTCTAAGACGAAGGGCTTTTTCAAATTATGCTAGATATTTCTGAATATTTTACGCCCGCATTCTAAACTGATTTTTTTGACAAACATATGTTAAAGAACCCTAATATTGATTTATCGGCTTTGAACTTAAAATCTATACACTACATACACTGCAAAATTTATACAGGTACACAAACAGTAGTCGAGTTGACTATTCTTTTTAAAATTATATTTGTTAGAAAAATATGGTATTAGTGCACTCTAAATATGTCGGCTGTAAAATGTGCCCGTGCTTTTCCTAACCAGAATGTACATAGGAACATGCTCAATTCATTTTCAAGAAAAACTGGAGAGACGTCTGCGTTATAATACATTGTGTGGTAGGAAAACCGTTTATTCTGAAGGTGGCATACGCTGACCTTGACTGAAGACGGTTTTGATTCCGTGACATACTTCTAAGTATTTTTGTTTAAGGGTCATAGCAGGCGAGAACGCATGCTGAACCACTGAAATTTTGTCCGAAAGAAAATTTTTTTTATTGCCTTGCAAGATTTTGATCGTTTGTATTATTTCCCATTTGCGTTTGTATTGATTTGAACACTGGTTCTTCCTGTTTTTGGTCTCTTAGGACAACAAATCAGATCTACTAGATCATTTCTTGTGGGGTACATGTATTTAAAAACTGGCAGCATTGGCAATTTTCTAGCGAATGTTAAAACTAGGTGATCTGAACATACTTGCGTACTTTTTTGACCAGCGCTTTCGCTGATAAGGAAAATATAACTATATGGAAAAGTTTCCAGCTTACTTCTAACGAAAAATATATATAAATTACATGCTGTAAGTTTATACGGCAGAGAGATTGTAAGCGAACTCTGCGCGCGTGACTTCAACGGCAGCAGCATGCGAGCTGGGCGAGGTATCCCAGAGGCATCCGCTATATAAAACTTGTTGTTCATCATAGTCCTGGTGTCAACTCTAATGGCGATTTAAGCCTTATACCAACCTGACGGATTCCAGCACTAAAATTCCAGGTTATGTGTTACTGCGAAGAATTAGTATATCTTACGGTGACTGTTGCTTCTATTTTTTAGTGATCTTCTTTGGTTCTTCCATTTTAAAAAATATTAAAGGTCGCATATGAAAAGCTGACTCGGTCAATTTGCGCGTATCCACATGTACTCAGTTAACGCGGCGTGTGCAGAAATCTAACACAGATAGGGGTTTCACCTAGTGGGATCCATACACGCTAAATATATGGATACATCAATTTGTGCTTACTTAATACATGGCAATAATTAATACACTAGAAATATGGTACTAAATTAGCTCTGTAGAATTGCCTCCTTTGATGATGCCAAATTTAGAGCCGAGCAACGGCCATACATCAAGAACCGTCTATGCAATTCGCACGAAATTATCTTGTTTTGCATTTGACCGTAGAAAGCAGAATCAAGTGCATAGTAGCCATGTATGCACATGCTGTATTTTCTAATATTGAAATTTTAAAATTTCCTTTACTGAAAATTGAAGTTATAAACAGACTATCCTTCCATCCAATATATTTACATAAATAAACACACTAAATAATGTGAGCAGGGAGCTATTTTATTATGGGACCTTAGGCTCATTAAAGCTCGGGCTTATTATTATTATTAAACCAGTTGCCTTAATAGAGGCAAGAGTATACTTTGCCGATTTCATCATACGTTATTCGTGTTCTAAGTAAACGTAAGACAAATAAATACCCGAAAGGAAGAAGCATCCACAGATAAAACATTCTGCTTTATATTAGCCTTTTATTAAAAAATTAACTTTTATCTCATTATATACTGCTTTATGTTCTACGTATGACTTCGCCGTATTTGACCTTTCCAGCGACCACGATTTTTAGACAGAATCGAACAAAATTGATAGCCCAAAAGGAGGGTTTTAAGTTGTTGATTAAATGTGCAGTGAACAACGCTGCGGCTGGATGAATGTATTTGACCACGTTATTCGTCTCACTGAGTGCGTATTCACCAAAGTCTATAAAAACGTGATCTTTGCGCTATTTTTGCTTAGCAATACATTAGATGTTCTAATTGAGAGTAAAATAACCAAAAGTATATAACTCCAGTCTCCCTAGGCGAATTAGACGAAACATTCTATACACTTCAAAATTGATATTCATGCTTAAGATTTAAGTTTTTATTCCAAAACAGAGAATATTATATCAAATAAAGGCGGATTCTACCTGGTGGACATCGTTATACATTCGGCATTGATCCTCCTGGAAACATATTTTACACTGCGCATATACCTAAATTATAAGTATTAAATTAAAAATATTTGTTCTACCTTAATATAAATGTGACAAAGTTGAATTTGACTGAAAAGTTTGTTTCGTGCATATATAAACCTTTTTTTGTAGTTATTGGACACATCATATTTTTTACTTTTTTACAGCAAGAGCGTTAAATTATATCTATTAAATGTTCCAATAACGAAAAACTTGGCTGTTATAGACAATTTTAGTCTACATTATATTTCCTTGTAGTACACGAACAATAGCAATTCTTTGCCGTTCAGTTATTCTTAATCAAGTTCACTTCACTTAACAATAATAATACATTGTCTACAAAGATTACGCTGATAAAGACGTGATGACATTCTGTTGTTTTGCTATTTATTCAAAGACAGCCTCTCTTCTGTCTCCCTGTTTATAAGAACGCATTGTTCTTATTTATAGTACGAGCTCATGTCTAATCTTTTGAAACTGACTTTACTTTTCTCTAACTATAATATGAATACGCACAACATTTGTGAATAGTGGCAATATCGTATGCTCGGTCTTGGGTCGGTCTTTGGGTCAGAGTGCCAGAGATTGCCGGTTGATGTAACCATTTAAGGACGTCGAAATCGAGATACTCTACGCTAAGCTTTTTAACATATTCATCATGCAGTTAGAGTCCACCAAGCAGATGTTCCTCCGTAAAATTTCCGCCGTGCGTTAGCATGCGGGTGCTACGCTAGGGTAAACCGCAATGGAAGCGGGGCGCCGATGCGGTCAATGGTTGAGCGAACGTTACATTCCATGCCTAAGTGTGACAGCGTTCCATAAGTTACGGAGATGGATAATATTGTGATAATAGCGATCTGTTTTATACATATGATGAGACAAATGTCTCATTAAAATGTTCTTACAAGTTATCGAAGTGTATTCACGATAACTAAAAGCTTACGATAATTATAACATGTCGACTATAACGATGTCGGTCCTAGATTAATTTTTCATAAGATATTTGTCTATTTGGAATGATAAATCATCGTTTATCCGCGAATACCGGGTCACAGGTCTTATTTATGATTTTGCTTTGCCTATGTATAGTGATCATTAAAAATGTCCATTGACCATCATTTGTTTAATTAAAATAATTTTTGAATTTTACTATGGTCCTCTGCCGGGATTCTTTATATAAACAGATTCTGGGCAAACTGTAAAGTATCCGGTCTTGCATGATAAGCAAATGATGCTTATACTCAACTATATCTCACCGGTCATTGAGCCACCTCGGCAAGTCAAACGGCTGTGCACTGTTTTTATTATATTAAAAGTCTCTTTTTCGCTGGCAAATAAAGGCTTCATGCGATAATAACGACCCTTCTTCACGTCATTCTTTATATTTCAGTTCCAATTGAATTATTTTAGCAATCACAGGCTCAAAGCTCAACGCACGCGACACGCATTATTCCCTATGTCATTATAGCCTGTCACACATGCGCTGTAGACATTCTTAAACCGCGCAAAATTATTTTTGTTCTGAATATAAACACTTTGCTCTGAAAACTGTTAGAGCATAGATGGTTCACTATCGCGCAGAGTGGCAGAAAAGCTGTTCGAATCAAAAAGCCTTTATCTTGTCTTTGTGTTGGAAATTGACAGAGCTCGCGGTTCTAGATATCGACAAAATTTGAAGTTGTCATAAGTCCGAACTTCACTGACATTTAAAAGTTTTGAACTCTGCAAGTAGGTCTAAATATTATTCATCAAAATATGGACTTTAGCCAAAACTTAATGGCTAGTGTATTATAAACATCTTGATCGGTAGTACAAAGACGCACCAAACCGCTAGACATACGTGTAATACATTAGGACATACATGTAATAAATGATCAATAATCCTGTTTAGCATATAGAATTAAAGAATGATATTATCGATTCTTAAAACGGCTTTCGCAAAGTTCCAATCACTGTGGACGCTCTGGGAAATCTATTTGCGCCAGATCGGTTGGATTATGGTTGACTTTGTTTTAGCGCTCTAAAGGTATATTTTTACGACTAAATACTAAAATTCAGAACTACAGGAGAATTTTAACTAAACAAAATCTAAATTTCGCTATCGAATTTCATAGGTATCAAAAAGAACAAGCTTTCCAGGTTGAATAATATGGAGGTGGAAAGCAAATCAACGC
>MNPL01005663.1:0-14219 GCA_002081605.1 Tropilaelaps mercedesae
GCTTACCACCATACGATCGCTCTATTTGTATTGCAAAGCCCATTAGGCATTTTCAATAGCCCCTCAAACCCCGATAGACGACGCCGGCGAAACTCACCTTCTCTATTTTGCACCATGCAGATCAGTGACTTCAGCGATGGCTACCGTTTCATCGTCTCAAGTGAGATTGTTAAAACGAGCTTGGTGGCGTTGTTTCTTTGTTTGGTCCACATTCTAAAATCGACATTCGCCTTTCCACGTACTTCCGGTTAGGTGATGAAAAATAGTATAGCTTTAACATTTTTATTAGTGCTTGCTGTGTGATGCAGCAAGCGGTCATTTCAAATTATTTCCTCATTTCGTTAATAAAAAAAAAAACTCTCTACTAGGTGTGCAATGCTTATTACGAAGTACGGCAAAAGTAGACCTGCCCAGAAGGGGTTAAGCCACTGCTGTTTCTGTTACCAGTATGACTTCGGGTTAGATGCAGTCGGGGGTTCCACAATATTTGAATAACACGAGATACAACCTGTCAAGGAATCGAGACGTAGGCTCATACATTTTATGCACAACTCATAAAAAACAAGGCGCACAATAGTTCATGGTTAGTGCCATAGATGATCCAATGTGTGCTGTAGATTTCACATTTACTTTAGTTGCAGAATTCTAGATCTCTGAATTGATAAAATTGCTTATTCGATATATTACTACACATTCAACGTTACGTAGGGTAGGTGATTCTCTGTACAGGAAATTCAATGTTCTTGTCAAATAAATGTACGCAGAACACGTGCCAGAAGTCGATAGCTTACGTAGCTCATTCTTGTAAGAGTTGAATGTTATAATTGTCTCGCGATATTGCGGTAAAAGTATTGTGAAATGTCCCATTGATTGCATATTCGAAACGAATTTAGGCTAAAAATATATTGTTTCACAAACAGCTTTGAGCTACCACACAACTGTCAAAAACCGGTGGGTTATCACATGATTAGTCGCCGCAGGAGAGGTATCTGCAAAAGCTTTCAGGTAAAGAGGTAAAGCTTCCAGTTGTCAGTTGATTTGTTATTCAAACAACAACTTAAAACATTCTTTGTTATTTAACGAACTGCAGAGTACACGAAAATAAGAGCGTAATCGTTTCATTGTGCCATGTTTGTTTAGTATTTGATGGCTTTGGAACAAGAAAAAATCAGCACATTTATAAAAGTAGACGGTATACCCTGAAAATGTCGCATCAGTGGCCACTGATCGAATGCTTTAGCGTTTTGAACACTGTGAGTGCATATTCAGCTGCATCTCACTAACAGCTACGTTTTTTTTTTAACTGTGACAGCGCATGCTCCTATGCAAAGAGTGGCGGCCAAGAAGACCGTCACGAAAACTACTTAAAACCTTATGAAAATCCAACTTTTTCAAATGTTTCGTTGAACGATGCTTACGTGCCCATTATCTCTAGGCATCGGAGGAAAATATAATTGGCTCAAATCATGCGTTTCTTGTATTTGCATGTGACGGAGGCTGTCTCATGGTAGAGCATTACAATGTGCACTCATTTTTGGACCGGAGCGGTCTACTTCGGCAGGGCATCAACGCGTGTCCACTGATGATGAACGAAGTCCTCTCCTGTCTTCTTTCAAACACACGAAGAGACAGGCTAGGATATCGAAGTTCTATTCAATCAGAGCATCCATCATTGCATTGATGAGCACGAAAGCTCTCTACACGTGAACGCTTACTTGTGTCCATTTAAAAAATGTCTCGTCTATTGCCTATACACTATGTGGCAAACGAAGCAGAGCAGATATATCAAATTCACTGATGATATGAACAACAGCAGCTACTGTCGAGAGCTTTGCCAACATATTACAGCAACGGATGAGTGGGTTTCGGTTGAGTGGGTGGATGGATATCTGGTGGCCTGCTTTTTTTACTGCAAAGTGCGGAATTGCGCCGGACGTTCGTTTATTGGTTGCAACTACGAGTCGATGAAAGAACGTATGGGCCAAACCCATTCTGGGAATAGATGTGCAAAGTGAAAGTTTATTGAACTAGTTGTGTATAGTCAGCTTAGGTTGGATTACTAACGATACGCCACGGTCCTATTAGATTACGATTGACCTCGCTACGACGAGAAATGATGAATAACAATAATGCTAACAACAATGATGTACGTTAATAGGTGTTACAGTACCAGTATTGTTAGCGTCTTCCCTAAGACGAAAATCGTATAAATATGGAAACGGCTGTAGGATATATAAGAGCATATGGTCGCTCCTCGAGATGTGAAACGAATGCGAACTATTTGTCAGCTTTTGAGAAATTTCACGAGGAGTCCGTCCAACGTACCTTTTAGTGTGTACGGCTGCTTTATTTGACTTTGGTCAATTTTTGCTGCTTTCGACTCATTCGCCAATTCGCCAGTGGACTCCCGTTTCCAATGCCCCGCGTATTATGGGCAGCAGCTATTATGACTTGAAAAAACATAAAAATGTTTAATGAACCCCGGAATTCAATCCGGCATTTTTAGTAACAGCGCAGGACGCCTTTTGTGACTAATGGCCTGAATGTAACAAAATCTTGTGTTCTCTTCAAGATTGACGCTAAATTTCGTCTTAAGCGTCGAATGGAACGGCCTCATGGAAGAATCGAATTGTAGAAGGGCCTAAATGCGAAATTATTAAAGAACGTGCGTACTTCGAGCTGTGTATTCGAGATGAGCAAATTTTTAGCACGAAGTTGTGCGGTTTTTGATGGTCGCTTCGAGAGGTCATTGAGGTCTTTTCTCCTAAGAGCATTCGTAGAGGTTCCATCACAAAAAATTCATAATTCCAATCTATATTATTCATTTTAAGGCCTAACCATCAGCCAAAATACGACGTCCACGGTACCGCTTTTGCGTTACTTCGTAGGACAAACGCTATAAATGTAAATGTGCAACGGCGGGGATCGAACAACTTTATTGAAATCTGGCGCGCTCATAGTGTCCGTACTAAAGAATGTAGCTAACTGTTCCATATATCAATCGTAAATTATTGACAGCATAACTTAGCACAGCTCTTGTGGTCTCAGGCGTCTCTTTCTGCATCAGTACTAAAAACAACATTCGTCAATACACACGATGGTTGGTCTAAACTCAGCTTCATCTGTTAGACACCCCCAGATGTTTCGTTGTTGTTCCTAAAAAAACATTTAAATACACTCTGCATGTTGATCTTGGCCGAAAAGCTTAAAGAGCAGTAGCACACGGGCCAGATTACGCGGCGCGGATAAATAGTAGATAGGCGTGGGAGCCGAATGCCGCGGCAATGAGCAAACAATATTCCCCGCACGGGTCTGTCTCCAGAGTGAAAGCGATCGCACTTCACTTGTGCCGGCACTATACGCGGCGTAACGTGCCAACTGTAGAACGCCGGCGAGACCTCTACCCTGCGGGTGCTGTCAAAAGGAATACTGATCTGTTTGTTTCGGTTTGCGGATCAGCTTTACAAGCTGATGGGCAAAGGGTACACGATGCAGCGACATCCGCGTCTCAAACGCAACGCATAGCGATTATGGCACTCCTAAAGAGGAAAGCGTTGGTGTACCCAGTGAATTGCGCTGTATAAGCAGCGCCTGATGTCATCAACGGAAAGATTCGCTATCGAGTTTGTATTTCAATATAATTTTTGTGGCATGCCACAGTATGCTAGCGTGAGGAACTAGGGAACATATTAAATTGAGATCTAGGACAAAATTCAACGTCGGTAACTTGGCTGTGCCCACTTGTCCATTCGTGATGACGCTGCAGAGCTCACTCATCTGTTCGCTTATTTCTTCCGCCGTCAAACCCTAGACTTAGTCTTTTTAGCTCTAAAAAATATAACTGTAAAATTAGCAGTCTGTAAATCAAACAAACAAAGATTAGGAAGCAGTCCTGTTAAGTAGCCCCAAGGTTAGGAATCAGTCCTGTTAAGTAGTCCAAAGTTCAGGAATCAGTCCTATTAAGTAGTCCAAAGGTTAGAAATTAGTACTGTTACGTAGTCTCAAGGTTAGGGATCAGTCCTCTTAAGTAGTGCGCTAACATCTCCCTGTCCATTTGCGGAGGCAACAGCAAGGCAGGAAGCAACTTAATCCTGAGAGTCTGTGACGAGTTGCATTTGCACGTGCAAATGCGTCAGAACTCGGTTTGCCGTATGCTCGTACATTGACTTCAATACAGATAGAAGTTATGAAATCAAGAACGAGCTAACGAACTGAAAATGTTTAGCCAGCGTTAATTTCCCCTTTCTTTGCACTTGGTTCTATTCCATGTGTTTTCCCCTTGGGCAACCAGAGGAGATGCTTCGGAACATGTGTTCATAAATGTTTTGATGCAGATAAATGAAGGCAAGGTAGTTTTGTTTTTAAATGGCCCGAAAATACGCGTGTAGTGTCTATCGAAGAGAAAAATACGATGTGGAATTAACATGGATATATTTTCTGAAGGGTTCTCTCCTTCCTATTTACCTTGCTTGCCTTAACTAGGACGGTTTTTCGGCAGCCTATATCTGCTATTAGCGTTGCCGTGTAGTTAACGGGAACTGCAGGATTTATCATCGGATAATTCTAGTTAGCTAGCAATAATACGGTAACTAGCGGACATTTATTGGTGCGCTTATGGGTCTAATACGGTGGCCATTGATGATCATCTGAGTCGGTGCTATACATGGGGGCATACATGTCCATACATGGCATCATTAGCGTTGCATAATCCATTAATCAGATGCCTATTCGATGAGCTCGATACTAACGTAAAGATCAATTTTACCGCTTGCGTATGACCTTCGGCGACATATAGCGTCGTCCATGAGGTCACGCGGCCTGTGAGTTGCGCTTGGGCCTGCAACTGCCTTATAGCTGCTCGGCAGTGGGCAAAGGTGCTCAGAGCCGATGGAACTGCACACTCGTTTTGTTTGCCTATCTCGTCGTTCTGTGCGGATTATGCGACAAACTCGATGTCCTCCGTTCGGCATTGCCATCCTCAGCAGCTCGCTGGTAGCGAACTGAGCGTGTTACGGCGGGGGAGACGCGCTCTATCGGGAACTACCTGCCAATCGTAGCAAATCCACTGGCGCGAATTTGTCCGGCAGGGATTATGCTGTCGACTATGGTCGATGCTTATCTGTGGAATGCCACTAAACGCTCTCAGCGGTTCTACGAAAACGGTAGGGGTAGAAGTTGAGGATGGAGATGAACAATCAACAGTTCTTGGGCTATTCGAAATGGAGATTTTTCTCATCGCGAGCGTTCGCAACAGAAGAGATATAATTCATTAGATAAATAGGTGGAACTCAGCAGCACAGAACGGCTTCAGCATTAGACATTGCCTATTAGGCACTGTTAATGATGTCATGGCTTTTAGAGTTTTATTGAACACCGGAAATGGCATTCCAGAGCCTAAATTTAAATTTGTTTCAATCGTTTATTTTACTGCGTTGGTATCCTTAAACCCTGCTGTATATATGGGTTAGATTTAAGGTTAATTTTTCGGTAAATTAATGAAAGCACGCGTGTTATAATATTGTTCTCATTATTGGCCATTATCGGTCAATTAGTACTATTCATGTTTATGATGTTAATTATGGCTGACGTATCGTAAAACTCTCTACTACATTACGAGAACTGAATTAATTTGCAAATCCTGCAATTCGCATGGCCAGATGATCGCGTAGGTCCACCCTTAGGAATGGTCGACGGATCAAAGCAAAAAGAACTAGTTTTCCTATTCTAATATTACCACCACAGGCCACAAATGTTTATTGTGCTCAAGACCTACTGCGCGATGACGATATCTCGTTTCAGGTTCATGTGAACGCTGCAATTTAATGCACGCCCGTCGGTTTGTTCATGTCAGCTCAACGGTTTCACGCCCCATGTCACGCCATTTTTTCTTCAGAGAAAGTGCCGGGAGGATGGTCTCATCTGTCGACACGAAAGCGCGTTGCCTACCGGCAGACGAGTCGGCGAGACTTGTGGCTTCGACTTGGTGGCGACCACCAAAAAGGCGATCGTCTCTGACGCCCCATCCGAACTCGCATTATCGTTGACAATTAGTTCGATATTGACTGATCTATTGATTGGTCAGTTTGCCCACACGCAAGTGTGTGTCACGCTATCCGCTTCGTTCGAGGCAACTGTGAGATCAGATTTGATTTGGCAACCGGCGGTGGCGCCGAATGTCCCAGAGACGGATCCGGTCTGAGAGATTACCGGAGTCCTGCTGATATTTGGTTGTGGAATCGGCGATAGCCGGCAATGTCGCAATGACAACGTTCCATCTAGGGACCGGCGAATCTCACATATAGACGCAGACATAGATTATCCATATACATGACCTATTTATAGTATTTCTGATGAGGTAAATAGATAATTCAGTCCGGATTATTGATAATCTTCT
Organism: Tropilaelaps mercedesae; assembly: GCA_002081605.1. NCBI lineage: Eukaryota > Metazoa > Arthropoda > Arachnida > Mesostigmata > Laelapidae > Tropilaelaps > Tropilaelaps mercedesae. The sequence continues at coordinate 6,395 of MNPL01005663.1, forward strand.
AGCTGGCCTTCTCCATCTTCTCTATCCTGCCTAAATGATAACGTATGATCCGAATCTCGAAGCGGCACTTTTTCAGTTTCAATAGCTACGCGCTTTGCCTGAGAGTAGGGGCTGCACGTCGCATTTAACCGGCGCGTCCTCTGGCAGAAAAGTACGGCAGTAAATTCATTCAGTGCCGGGTACAAGGACGTTGGCCTCGCGAGTAAACAGCATAGATTCCGTAGTAAAGGCGTCATTGGTGTGTGCTTATGCGTTGCAACATGCGTTACGTTCATCATTTGCACCCTGCTGCAACATTATCGTGACTGCTAATTGCTGCTAAGTCAGACGACTCAGCAGCATTTACCTCTGGGCTGTTGCTAAGCAGGCAGCAAAAAAACGGAAGTTTTACACAGGTACGCCTGTTCAATCGTCGATAAGACTCGACAGCCTGAAAATTTGAGGTAACTGAGGTAATGCACGCGGTCTTGATGAATAGGTAAAAGGCTGACAAATCGAGACGGAGTAAAGGGACGGCAGCGCCAAAGGATTGTCAAAGGTTGTCAAATGTCGCTTCGAACGTTGTACAACGCTTCGAACAATGTAATTATTTGAACGCTTACATTATCTGTTGTACGAGTGAAGCCATTCGGCAGAGTATTTGAGATGCCACGGGAGAGGTGAGCTGTCGGAAACAACAATAACGAAGGCAGCACAATGCACTACAACGATATCACAGAGTGCCACTATGAACCACAAAAACGCCACAAATGCACCATAAACTACTACAACAACATAAAGAAGTACCACGGACATGTGCCACAAAGGTGTTTTAAAAAAAATACTTCAAAGATGCCACGCAGAATCCACTAGGGTGGCACATGGGCACAAATACTCTGCACACTAAATATGCAAATGCCAACGATGAAAAGCGCACATAGAAATTACCTAGGCCGCGGAATGGATTCCAGGATCCGGGGGGCGGGAAGCTTGAAGCGTGGCACCGGTAACAACAGGGAAACCTGCCGCGACCCCTAGATAGAAATCATGAGAGTTCGGACACTCTACTCTATAAATAAACAGATCAGTTTTATTTCAGTAGCTGGTAGCGTGTGACATAGGTACGTTAGTAAACCTTTTCGTTATCATAGTATCGATAAAAACAGAAACAATCACAGAAGTATGCCCTAACAAAGGCAACCATGTTGCCTGGGTGGCGCTTCCTAGACAGAATGACACAGACATCCTAACACTGCTTGGAATGGGAGAGTAGGCCACAGGCGGTGGAAAACGTGGTTCTGCTCGTCAAAAAATTAGAGAATGGAATTAGCAGTACGTACAAGCCACGCCATCACACGGACAATATTTGCAGCTGTAGGTAACATTTTTGTACACTGCACTTACGTTACGACGTACCATTATGTTTGATGATTCCGTCAGTATAATTCCCGTTGCTTCGATCTTCATAACTTAATATCTTTCAAAAGGTTATTTGGCGTGATTTGGGCGATCTAAGTAGAGACTCGGCTGTTGACGATCTGTTGTTCGATCCTCTCCGTTAAAGACAATTGCATCATCTTGCATAGACCGTGGTTTATTCTTTGTCAATTAACATGCTTTGTCTGTATTTTACTAACGAAAGAAACTATAGACTTGATTTACGGTTCATTGAGTTTTCGGCTAATTTTACTGCTTCAAACTTTATGATTGAGCGAGCGAATTTTATTATATATATCTTGTAGGGAAACGCTTATTTATCCGTCTGGTACAAGGCAGCTTTCCTATTATGCTTCAGAGATAGCATTGCGTAGACGGTTGTGAAATGCACCAGGAAAATTTTCTTGAACAGTCATTATCCTAGTGCTTTGTCCTAGGATGGACAAAATTAAGCAGCTTAGTAAACATCTGACTTTTTATGTCAGGCTGCTCCAATCTTAGAAGAGCCCTTTTTAGATAACTCCAGCTGTGCGACCGCTGATGCCGGGTCCGTTTGCAAACATTTCTGCCGTAGCGATCCGCCGTTGCAACTCGACAAGATGCATATACAGGACGTTCCAAAAATTATTTAATTTCTCAATTATTCATAAAACCACCTGTGGTCTGGCTGTTTCAATTGTTTATTTTTGTTTGACAACTGTTGTTGTTACAAATACTTTACCACATAATTGGTGTCCATTGTATTTAAATATTTGAATTTTTAAGCCCATTCTTAGGTTGTAATGAAAATGTAAATAGAAGTGTCGTCACGGAAAACCTTTACGTGGCTAATGAACACCCGCCATATCTATTATACGTACTTCGACTAAATTCGTGAGGATTTTTCCCAGCAACAAGTTAATCTATTGGCCACATGGGATACACAGTTTTAAACCAGTTGTGGTTCACGCCAAAACCAGTCAAATCCGTTTTTGTTTTTTACATAAAAAGCCAAAATTTTCGTGTTTTTAAAAAATTCTCTACCCGCTATTTCAGTTGTGTGGGAGTTTTTGAAAACCAATCCGAAGTGAAATATCTTGCGCCGTTGAATCTATTATTAAATAAATGGGCATAAATGGTATTTCTGTGGTAAGTACTACACATTGAGCGTATTCCATTGTTCTTACTAATCTTGGGATTTCCCAGACTGATTATTGTTTTTCGTAGTTCGTAACTGCATAAAACTATACTAACTTGCACACATTCCCAATTTGCGTCAATTGCTATACGACAATTATGGCTTATTTGTATTTTTTTTACAAAAACTTTGGTTGAAACAAAGCCAAATGAAACAATGTAGTTGTTCTTCTGGTTAAAAAAGACACGTTGCTCTTCAGTCGAAAGGAAATTTCTTCGCTGCAACCGAGGTCAATGAGACGACAGCTCGTTCAAGGAAGAACATGATTGCTGGCCATTTGACAAAAATCGTTTCGTATACAAAGTATCATTGTTCTGCCAAAATGATTATGATGACCCAATAAAAAAATGGCGCTACTAGTATCAAGGAAACTTAGTGAAACTCCTCAAGCCTTAATATACGTAAGTTTATGCAGCAAAATGTCGTTAAAAACGAAACGAACGTGAAAAGATTCTTGTAATTCCATCCCAATAATATGAAAATAGCAAATAGTACTAATATAAATATTAATAATGACAAAGCTACATTATATACATTTATACAAGTCCGTGTGAAAAGTGAAACGAGGATTAGTTTTAGCAAAAAATCTACAATCATCAGCGCTGCTTCTGTTGGCATCTGTTCTGCAACATTCAACCCGAAGGCGGCACAAAGCAACATTTTCTGTAAACGGTATAAGAACTATCTCTGTTTCACTTATAGTTTAAGAAGTTGGGTAATCTGGGAATATTTAATACCTATCTAATTCCAACGAAATCATACAAGCTAAATGGTTCATAGACCTGCAAACCATTTATTATTAGATTTATTTAGGCAGACTTCATGCAACGATGGATACCTTTAATCAAGATCGATTTTGGAATTGTGGTAAATACGCATGGGCCATCTGAAGCAACACCGTAACAATGTACAGCAACGCCGCAACAATGTACAACGCTGTATGAAATAAATGCCACGAGTAGAATAGGCGTAAGAAATACCTAGAAACTTATCGAACGGACGCCCAGCCATGTTTTTATGCCATCCGGCGGACTGGAATGCGAGGCCTAATCTGAACACACAACATTACCCGGCTAAAACAGTGCTAAGTTAATGTCATTCGCAAACAATATAATTACCAGTACATTACGGACAAAATGAACACACGTTTTTTTGAAACGCTTAAACATTTTATTGCACAAACATTGCACAAAGTTATCTTGCTTGCACTGTAAAATATGCTGAAGTGGCCAAGCCCGACCAGCTGGGTACAGCAGCAATAGCGCGATGAATACCTGCAATATACCGTCAGTAGCCGGCGTAGCTCGCCGCTTTTCGGGGCCGCTGTACCCAAACACTTTCGTACTCAGGATCTGCTCCTCGCGACCACCTCCCCACTACCCTCGTCCCATCATTGCGCAGGGTCCTGCACAGCAGCGCCCCCGGCGGCCGCCAGGAGGGGGCGTAGGGCCAGCCGGCTCATCCTACACGAAACGAACACTCATCTTTCGCATCCTCAATGTTATCCTCGACCTTGTTTACCATCACCACAATACCCTCAGTCTTCGTTTTGTCCAATCCGCATCGCACTATCGTTATCTATCTCATCGCCATTTACATCAGTAGCCCGGCATATCATTATCATCGTACACGCTTCCACTTATTATCATCATCATCGTCATCATCATCATCTTAGTCGTCGTTAGAGTTCCCAGCAGCGATTCCTCCCAGTGTTCGTTTTCATCATCATAATCATTGTCACCATTATTCTATCGGTTCATCGGCGTAGAGCGCAGCTGTGTGTCACAGGAAGGTCGCTGTCATTATCGTCATAATAACCACATGGCTCATACCTTAATTTATCACCAGGATCGTGGTCGTTTCGTACGGCCTTTCCCTCTTTCTCCCTCTCTCTCGCACTCTCGCTCGTTGTAGTTTTTATTTCGGCCATCCTTGCTTATTATTATTATTATTATTATTATTATTATTATTATTATTAGTGTTATTAATTATTAGTCATCATCATCGTCGTAATTATTATTAACATTATCAGCTCATCAACACTGCCACCTGTCTCGTATATGTTTCGTTATTAAATTTATGTTAGTTATAATGATAACTATTATTAGTATTGTTATCATTAATAGTAATTATTATTATCATTATGTTATTATGGTTGTGTTTTAGTTTGTGTAATAATAACAAATCTAGCTCGCTTTCTGAAGTCCCTAGTCCGTGTATATTTGAACACCCTGATAGGCGTCCATTATATATGACGTCCAAAGCAAAAGCCGACCGAAATAATGTACTATCATCTGCATATGCGTCGTCAGTTTACTTAGCTTTATTATTTCTCTGTTCGTCAATGGCGCGAATTCGCAATGCTGTTTTGCATGTACCTTCACGTGATGATGTGCGTTCGCGTGTATGTATTCAAGTGTACATTGGCTTGTCACCGTGTCTTTCACTGTGTGAGTTTTGTTTTTTCGCACGGTTTATGCGATTCACTTATTCGCTGCAGTTTCCGCGGCCGCCGGGAAGCTCTTCAGACACCTTTCCCCAACAACTTCGCTAGGCCATCTCCCTTCCTAATCTTAAGTCTCAATACGAACTGGTTATAGTAACGGTGAGCCATACCTAACATAACGACTTGTCACGTATAATGGTGATAGTGATTCTTTCGTCAGTTTATAATGATAGATTTATTGATTGGTGGAGTGATGACACGATGAAGGCTGTCTGATTTGCTTATTTGCTTATTGAGGCTGGAACGTAGGCCAAGACACCGTGCGTGTGTCTTTGTGTGTTTGTGTGTGTGTATGTCTGTATCATCTGCCAAAGTTGAGTTTTTTTAGTTATCTATTACTGCGCGTAGCTGCAATCATAAACTTGAGAAGCTAGTGAGATGACTTGTAATGATTCCAGCGTGAACTTTCGTATCGCTAGCTTCCTCTAAAGACTATATAACCTATGATAACCAGTCCAGTTGCTGATAAGCTACAGAGAGGTAACTGCTAGAATGTTCAACGTTACGCTACGTAGTAAATCGATTCTATTCAGGCCGATTCATAAAATTGTAATCGACCCCAGTTACCGGGCAGCGAAAAAGCCCTTGTAGTCCACGATTCAGCCTGCAGTTCAGCCTGCAGTTCCCATCATAATGCCATGTGGTGCCATCGTCGACGGGAGCAATCCACTGTAGAAGTCTTGCCAATGGTCTCGAATGTACACACGTGCAAAGTCTGCGAAAAGGTCCGCCTTGCTAAAGCGGCCGATCAACAAAGCAAAGTATAAACGAGAAGCCTTTCATGGGGCTTCTTCTCAAATAGTATGAAACGACTGCGATACGATTGTGTGCACGAACTTCGTCAATTCATTAGGCCGTTTGACTAAGATCCATCTTATCTGGCTGCCAAAAAAATATTGCTAGAGTTCGCGGCCGTTGCTAGGGTAGAATTGTCTTGATAACAGTCGCCATGGTTACTATGGTACCGGTGCTTCGGCTGTCATGGTAACAGGCATCAGCGTTTAAATATAGCAGCACTCGTTGCTAATGTCAACGGAAACCGTGTTTCACGGCTAGTCATCTATTTATGCCTGGAAGTGTAATTCTATAAATGATCACGGTGTGGTGGTGGATAATTCAACGAGCCTGCATATACAACACTAATCGTAGAGAATGCGTACAGTGAAGATGACGAAAGACGATCAACAACAAAAGTGGTGATAATAAATACAACAATATTAGTAGTAACGACTACTCTTATTAATGCAGAAATCGATGTAACGTATTCATAACTTTTCCCACGTTTATTTTGCTTGGTTGTATCGTCCCTTGTGTTCAAGTTACTCTTTATGTGTCCTTAACTACTGCTATCATATGACAGTGCCAACTTATGGCTGCTACATGGGAGTTCACCGATTTACGTTAAGTTCAACAACATCATCCGTGTACTCATCTTTCCTTTGTCCGTACTTTCTTAGTCTAATGCGCTGGTATTAATCTTTGCAATTCTTGAATTGACAGTAGTTCTTGCTAGTTGCTATTAGAACTGACATATGTACAGTTATTGTAGTGAATGCTGTGGTTATTGAAGCTCGTGCCGGTTTTCCATGATTCTTCTATTCTTTTCTCATTGTCAGTATGCACGTTTATTGACATTAAACATTATTACTATTTATATTACTCACATTCGTGCCCATGGGTTATGCTTTAGTATGTAACTTTCTGTATCGCTACGGACTTCCTTGTCTGTCAGTCCGGGCCGAAACGCTCTCATTGGACCGGATGTGTTGCAACCTCATCCTTGCCACTTTGTCTCTATATTTTTCCTAACACACAGCACACATACAATGCTCTCGTACCCTCACTCTTATTAGTTTTTATTCTTCTTAATACGCAGCGGCAAGTCACTCAAATGATAGTGGCATTTGCCCCAGCACTGAGCGACCTAGGAACGAACATGCGTTGGTTCGGCGGCAAACAGCTCAACCAATGCAGCCACTTCATTACACTCCATTAGATCCGCCTTCATGAGTAACCACCACGCCTATGACCTAGAACATGGTCGCCACTGCGGCGTACGATGGCTTCAATATAATCGTCGGCTCTTGCGTTGAAATTCTACTAAAACGAGCGGAAATTTGTTACGCACTTCGAGCCACCGTAACCACAATGGTACGCGGCAGATCCGGGACGCATTGAAGGCCAGAAGGCCAGGTTGAAGAAGCAGAATGAGCTAGCGTGAGGCCTTTCCTTCGAGCATGTATTGACTTATATCGCGCCGCGCCTTCCCGGAGAGGTGAACCATAAACGGTGTCCATTTTCGGCAAATTCCAGACCAAAAATCCATGGGCCCAACAACTTTTGAATATATGGAGATGCCGATACGTATACATACACTACATGTTTCGTCATACACTCTTCCCGTACACAGACTCACATACATTTACGGACGTACAGACACACTTCATGCACGCGCTTGTACACAGATACACAAATTCAGGTATATATATATATCCAGATTTTTGTAATATGTGTCTTTTGCTGTCATATTTAGTGTAGTTGTTCTCGTCACTCTGGAGGCTCATATCTCAATCAGTCTAAATCATTTTGCACACATACATACATGAACCTATACATGCATATGACCACACTTTTATCTGTGTTTAGGTATGGCCATGATAGTATTAGCTAGGATTATTTCTGCAGTTTATCAGGATGCGTTTCTATATATATATATATATATATAT
>MNPL01005667.1:0-16049 GCA_002081605.1 Tropilaelaps mercedesae
TATATATATATATATATATATGGTCATCATGTAGTGGTCATCACGAGCGACCTTCTCACAATAAATTGTCGGGTACATGGTTAACTAGCTGGCTCTAGACGCACCTACAGGCGTAGTAAAGCATTTTCACAAAAAACGACTACCTGCTTCTGAACAATGACGTATTTCCGTTTCTATTCTGATTTTATTCGTTTTACCGTCAGCCACGTCCTATTGGCTGATATGTCCTCCCCTCCCACCTTCCAATCCCATTGGTCTACCCAACGACAGGTACGTAACAATCGTTTATGTATTCATAATTCTAAGGTCGGCATTGTTGAGTCGGTGTTTCTGCTTCGACGCCTCAGCCAATGTCCTTCGTTGTTGGCTGACTTACTCCTGATCGGAGTCGTCGCCCGAGGCGGGCGGGTACGCCGGCGAGTAGGCTGGCGACGTCGGCGTGTACGTCGGTGATGACGGCGAATAATGAGCAGAATGCTGGGGGGAGCTGGGTGAGTAGGTGGGCGACGATGGGGAGTAGGTGGGCGACGATGGGGAGTAGGTGGGCGATGATGGGGAGTACTTCGGCGATGAGGGCGAGTACGAGGGCGAGGTCGGGGTGAGGTTCGGCGACGAGGGTGAATAGGTAGGCGACGATGGGGAGTAGGTGGGCGATGATGGGGAGTACGACGGCGATGCTGGCGAATACCGATGGGATGTGTGAGAGGTGTATGAGGCCGTACTCGGCGAGTAGGAAGGCGATGAGGGCGGGTATTTCGGCGATGCCGGGGAGTACGAGGGCGAGGCGGGGCTGTACTTGGGCGATGAGGGGCTGTACGAGGGCGACGTAGGGGAGTAGGTAGGTGATGATGGGGAGTATGACGGTGAGGTAGGCGAGTATGACGGCGATGATGGGGAGTAGGAGGGCGACGTCGGCGAGTAGGAGGGCGATGAAGGCGAGTAGGAGGGCGATGAGGGGGAGTAGGTGGGGCTGGCGGTGGCGTAGGTGGGCGATGAGGGCGAGTATGAGGGCGATGTAGGGGAGTAGGTTGGTGATGATGGGGAGTATGAAGGCGATGAGGGCGAGTACGACGGGGTTGACGGGGACGTCCCGCCGAATTGCGGACTACTCGGGCTATACGTCGGCGACGTTAGCGGGTAGTTGGGAGACGATGGCGAGTAGCTGGGCGACGCGGCGCCGAGGTGGGGACTGTAGGAAGGCGACGCCGCGCCGGGATGTGAAGGCGAGTAGTAGGCGGGGCTCGATGGCGAGCCGGGAGACTGAGCTGGCGAATAGGCCGGTGAGTACGCCGGTGAGAATGCCGACTCGCTTTGCGCCGATGGGGAGAATGCCCCGCCGGCGCCGGGGGTCATGCCGGCGGTAGGCGACCACATGCCGTAGCCTGGCGTTTGGCTGGCATTCCACGGCGTCATCTGCGGACTGCCTAGCGGGGTGCCGGCCGATCCAAAGAATGAACCCTGGCCGGGGAGTACGTCGATGCCGGGCATGGCCATGTTGATTTCGATGCCAGCCTTGCACTTCTCGCAGTCGAGCATCAGGTCGAAGGCGCCGGTGCCCATGCGCGCCAGCTTGCCGAGGATGATATTCTCGGACACACCCTTCAACCGGTCGGACTCGGCATGGAAGGCCGCATCCATGAGTATATCGACCGTCTCTTCGAATGAGCACCTCATCAGCGCTCCAGTGTCCTGTCGATTAATGCCGTGACGGGTGATGGCCATCAAGTGGCCCTTGGCCGTCATCACATCGCACAGCAACGCCAAATGGCGGTAGTTGACGTAGGAGCCGTCGAATGAGATGACGTGGTTCATTTCCTTCTCGACGGCCTTTCTCACAGCCTCAATGCCGAGCACAGAAAACACCTCGATGATGTCGTTCGAGTAGGTGCGCACAGGATCGACGTCACGCTCCGAAAGCACCCGCATGAGTGAGGTGCCGTCAGTTTCCAGCAGCCATTCGGAGATATGCTTGAACTCGCCGGTCTCCGTCAGGACGATCCGTTTCTTGTCATCTGTCGTCGGTAGATGCATGTACACTTTCGAAATGGCCTCAATGCCCTGGAGTGTCATGTCCGAGAGCATGTTGCTCTCAATGCAGCGGAGGAACACATCATCCTCCATCTTGTCGGCCTGCTCCTCGGCTTCCTCGGTGAACTTCTCGCCCTCGCTGTTCATGATGCGGATGCGCAGAACGAGCTTATCGGCGTTATCGTCGTTGAAGATGCAGTTGAGGTCGTCGCCGAAGCCGGCGTTGATCTTCTCGGCGATCTGTTCCATCGTGAGCTTCTTATCCGTCATTCGTTTACGGTCGAGCTCGACCCGCAAGAGCCAGGGGGAGATGCGCGTCGGATCGAAGTCCGGCATCTCGTAATACACGTTCACGAAGTCCTGGTCTTCGGCGATGACGGTGTTCTGCGGGTCGGGATCGTAGTAGATAGCGGTGTTGGCCGTGACCTTACGCAAGGTCGTGTGCTCGAGGCGACACAGCACGTCCTTGGCCTTCTCCGCGTCCCGAGCCGACGCGCCTTTGAGGAAGACGGTCAGCGAGGGCGTCTTTGGCTGCTTCGAAATATTGATGATCTCCTTTAGCCGCGGCACGCCGAGGGTCACGTTTTTCGCCGACACACCGGCGTAGTGGAAGGTGTTCAACGTCATTTGTGTGGCCGGCTCACCGAGGGATTGAGCAGCCAGTGCACCGACCATCTCGCCCGGCTGGCCCTGCGACTGGTGGAAACGGGCTTCGATTTCACCGAGGAGCCATTCGAACGCCTCGGTCGACAGGCGGAACTCCTGGCCGACACGACGCGAGCATAGGGTCGACCGCAATAGGGCCCTGAACAGGAGCGTGGCGTTCTCGTTGGCCTGGACAGAGAGGTGGTCGTCACCCGGCACAATTATCAGCTTCTTAACGAGATCGTCGACCCCCTCGATGACGCGAAGCGGACTGAGGTCGGTCTTTCCGCGCGTGTTGACGCGGAATGTCTTCTGGGCGTTCCAAATCATGCGGCTGAGGTTGCAGGGCAGCACGACCTTGCTGTCGCCTGTGGGGAAAATGCTTCTGAGGACTTCGCGGTCCTTCTTCAACTGTTCCCACTCGCGTTCCATTTCTGCAACGGCATTGGCCGAGCTATTCAGGTCCTTAATGACATCTTCGGTGTAGAACTTCCGTAGCACTTTCTCGTTGGTTACGTCAAAGCGGAACTTTTGCTCAAACTGCCGGTTTGACGGCTTAACCGTAGGTAGAGACTGGCCTTCGACACAGGCCCCGTCTAAACCGTCCTCTCCGTAACGAAACTGAATTACCTGTCCGTTGGAGTTTCGTACGGTTCCGTCGTAGCACACCATCACCTGTGGCCAGAGGCAGTGCATGTAAACGAGCGAATTAACATGGATGTCTGTGTGATTTTTGAATGCGGATGGCAAGTATATTCGCGTACATGCGAAAGGAATAACGGGAAAACATAGATCCAAGCCGTATCATTCGTCCTGCGGTAGGATCTGTCACACTGAGCCTCGAAATGGCCAGATAAGAAAGACATGATAGATTCGAAAGGCACCTGTTGCAACCTATCCGTCTTGATGGCAATGAATTGCTTGTTTCCGCTACGTTAGGAGTTGGCGGGACGAACTTGAGCTTCAAGTCAAGACAAACCTCTAAGGTTAGTCTCAAAAAGTCGGGAGGATATCGAACTAAATATACACCTGGCACTTACCGATTCCATAGCCTTGATGAGACGACGCTGAATATAACCGGTTTCAGCAGTCTTTACGGCCGTATCGATGAGACCCTCTCTTCCTCCCATAGCGTGAAAGAAAAACTCCGACGGCGTGAGTCCAGCGAGATATGAATTCTCGACGAAGCCTCGCGACTCGGGTCCGAAGTCATCTTTGATGAAATGCGGCAGCGTTCTCTTGCGGAAGCCAAACGGAATCCGCTTTCCTTCAACGTTCTGCTGACCCACACAGGCAATAACTTGGGAGATGTTAATCTTGGACCCCTTGGCACCGGACACTACCATCGACTTAAAGTTGTTGAATTCTGAAAGTGACTTCTGGGCGGATCCGCCGGTCTTATCTCGAGCGTCGTTCAAGATACGGTTCACCTGGTTCTCAAACGTCTGCCGAAGCGTGTTACCGGGCGTAGGCTCGAGCTCGTCGTTGTGTGCTTTCTCAATCACCTCTATCACGTCCTGCTTGGCCTTCTTGATCGTGTTCTGAATGTCCATGTAGGTCTGTTGGTCGGCGATGGTGTCACCTATACCGATCGAATGGCCCTCGTAAAGTAGCCACGCATTAACCACGGTCTGGATGTGCGAGTAAAAGAGACCGGCCACCTCGTGGCCCATCTCGACGAACAGGACGTGCATCAGCGAGCCGGACGAAGCTCCGACCGTCTTCTTGCAGACGATGCCTGACAGGAGTTCGCCGTGCTCGATAATCACCTTCGTGTCACCGGGCGAGATCCACTTGTACGGTCCGTCGTCCTCCTCGTCTGGGTGCGTCTGATGGGTGCGGATCAGGTTGACATTGCCGGGGATGATCAGCGAGAAGAGCTGCTTCGCCGTCCACAGCGGCTTCGGCTTGAGGATCGCCGGCATGGGCACCTTTCCATTCCAGATGGGCAGGAACATTAGCAGCGTCATCATCTGGTCCTTCTCGAGGAACACGTCCCGCTTGGTCATCTTACGGACGGCCGTCAGCGTGTCCTGCACGATACCCATGACGGGCTTGTTGGCCTGTGGCGTGATGATCTGCCGCGGCACCATGGCCAGCTGCTCGATCTCAGCGCGCGTCTCAAGTGACTGCGGAACGTGCATGTTCATCTCATCGCCGTCGAAGTCGGCGTTGTACGGCGTCGTCACGGAGAGGTTCATCCGAAATGTCGACCAGGGCAGGACGCGGATCTTATGGCCCATCATACTCATTTTGTGCAGCGTCGGCTGGCGGTTGAAAACGATGATGTCGCCGTTCTGCACGTGGCGCTCAACCTTGTAGCCGCATTGCAGGTGAAGGTCGGACGCTTTCGGGTGGAAACGCAAGTCTATACGCTCGCCGTTGTCCCTACGAGTGCGAGACATAGTTGGTAAAACGTTGGTTAGAGCTACGGGTCAGGGTAACGGCACTGATGAGTTTTTCGTGCTAGGAAATCGGTAGACGATAAGATTACAACGGAATATTTCGACTGGTAAGTTTGGAATCGACTTAGAATGCCTCTTTCTTCTACTTGCAGACAACGGGGTTCGGGCACAACTTAAGGAACGTTCATGGCATCCTTCAAACTATAACTGCAATTTGTCTTTGGCTCCAACTGTGAAAACGTATTTTTAGATTTGACGCACTTACCGAACAATATATTTGGCCCCAGGATATTGATCGTTTCCTCTCGAAACCAGCTCCTGCATGCGCTCGATATTGAACGGGGTGACGATCTCCGGAAACGTGAGATTCTGGGCGATACTTCTCGGCACGCCGACCTCGTTGATCTTCAGATTCGGATCGGGCGTGATGACCGTCCGAGCCGAGAAGTCCACTCGCTTGCCCATGAGGTTACCTCGAATGCGGCCCTCCTTGGCCTTCAGACGCTGCTTGATCGACTTCAGTGGCCTGCCCGACTTCTGCATAGCGCGGGGCAAGCCCGGCAGCTCGTTGTCGTACAACGTCGCCACGTGGAACTGCAGCATCTTGATGTTCTCCGTGATGATGTGCGCTCCCGCGCCGCTCTGCTCGTTGCGAATCAGTTCGTTGTTGGCCTTGACGATGTCGGACAGTTTGTGGGTGAGATCGTCCTGGTTCCGGGCCGATCCGAACATGACGACCGCGGGCCGTACGCACAGCGGCGGAACGGCCAGTACCGTCAGCAGCATCCAATCGGGCTTGGCGAAGCGCTCGTCCATGCCGAGGCAATAGCACTCCTCTTCGGTGATGTGACGGAAAATCTCGTACACCCGTTCGGCTGTTAGCATCTGCTTCTTTTCCTGCGTTTCCTCGTTGGTGTGCTTCCACTCGGCGCTCAGGTCAAGCCCGGAGCGCCGGTAGTTCGGCTGATGCCGCCCGCAGCCCGCGTGGGCGGCCTTCTTGTCTTCCTCGGTGGGCTCGCCCTGGGTGCCGCCCTTCTCGATTTCGTCACCGCCCTCGCATACCTGTTTCGCTTTGCACAGCTCATAGACCTTGTCGAGTCGCTGCCTTTGATTGTTCTTCGTCTTGTTGAGGATTTCACGCATGCGCGGATGGTTCTGCAGATGTGAGGTGACAGTAAGTAAAGCGTCGATGACCCAGTGTGAGTTGCTAGCTGGTTTATCCCCGTCAGCGTGACAGAGACGTGGGTCGAATAAAATTCCTAGCTTCCATATATCTGTAGATAAATGAGACATATACATCTTTTTTCTTGCATGAGTTTCAAGAATATTTACTCAGCAAACTAGTTACCGGGCTGACGAGGAGTCGACTGCAGTAGTAGCACACGCAGCGGAGCACCTTCAGGGTCTTAGTGAGGAATCCGACGTGGAAAACGGGCTTGGCTAGTTCGAGGTGGCCAAAATGGCCTGGGCACTCGGTCATATTACCCGAACAAGTTAGACATCGCGATGAGCGATCGATGACCCCTTGACGGGGATCCATCAGACCGCCCAGTTTTGGCCGGTTGCCCTCGTATGTCTCCGAATACCGGATGCCCCCTTCAGTGACAGACATGCGACGCTGTAATGCAACAAACATGGCAAAGGGTTAACATTCACTTTAATATCACAGAATCACCCTGTATGTTCGTCCATCCACACGTACGTAAATTAAGTGTATTGTCGTCACTTGCATTCGTCATTTTTGTTCGCCCATCTAACCAGGGGTGATTTTGAATTTGGACTTAGGTCGGCGAGGGAATTCTGATAACATTTTTTTTTAGGAGAGTTCAATAAATGCAGATACGAATATTTGCTTTGTTGATCCTACGAGATCCACAAGTGTTTACAGCTGTTTTTTATTAGTCCCGCAGCTTCTAACAGACAGTGTAAATTTGTTGTCGCTTTCTGGGTAAATGCGACCATAGACAACGCGTAAACGTGCCGGGGTATTCGCCCGTAGACAAGTAGCTGGATTTTTGTACATATCGCGCTTTTGAGCTTTAGCTAAGCTTGAACGATCGAACACCAAGTGAATTAAAAAATCTCTCTCCAAAACGAACTCGATGATATGCGGCTGTACGGAATGCCCCTCTGACTTTCTTGCACGAGCAACTACTACGTTTGTTTATTTGCCCGATTTTACCACTATCTCGTCCTGACATCCTGATATCGGTCCCGCTCCTATTGAGGGGCGCCGGCCACGAAACCTCGAACTGGCAGCATACTCAGCACCGGTACACAAATTTCAAGCGTTCTACATTGTATTCGGTGTTCTAATAATGTTAACAAATGGTCGTAATGGGTAAATGACAACAGACCGGCTATTCATCATGGGCTCGAATTGACCGTCTGTCGACACATATCTCTTCCACACAACAGTCGCCCTATGTGGCAATGCTACTTCGCAGTTACACATGCGACACCAAACAAATAAAACAAATGCCATCGACGATTCCACACTTTTTTTCATCCGCTTCTCCAACTCACAATAGCGCCTTCATCACACAGCCACCCATCAAATGGTGTTTCCCCCCGATTCGCAACAGCACTTACAATTTCATCGGGATCCAGTATTCCAAACTGCACCTCCCGCACCTCCCTAAGCGGGGCCTTCGAGTCCGACGTGACGATCTGCGCCATCGTCTTCGCACAATGTTTAGCGCTGCGCGCCCCTTCGTCACTCACTGTTCGCACGCTATGGGAAATTCACTTTGGTCACGACAGTCAAACGCATGTTTCACTCGATAGCGTTACTCTGATCGGCCGCCCCGTTAGGCTTAGCAAACTCATAAGCACATTAAGCGCTTGAAACCATCGCTGCCGCAGCCACTTATATAGCCCCGATGTGGAGAGAGGAAGGCGCCATTCGGCGCTCACAAAAGAACGAGGGTGAGGACGCGAGAGATCGGAGGGCGCGCGAACGCGAGCTCGTATCCCGTATGCGCAAGGGGGCCTTCTTGGGGAGTGGGGCACAAACGAAAACCTCGGGCAGCGGGCACGTGAGTGTGGACATGAAGGGGAGGCCGATTCGGGCGACAAGAATCCAGTTGATTCGAGATGGAATCGTATCGCCAATTGAGTTCAAAACAGAGCCGGCTCACGCCGACCGCATTGCTTAAGCGAGGGCGCGTAATGCCGGGATTGGTCGTTCACGAGATTGGGAGATTGATTTTGTTCGGATGAATCACTTTCTCTTGCTGCCGAAAAAAAGGCGCCGTTGACAATAGCCGAAGTCCGCTGAGTGCCTGTTTAGTAAACAGTGCGGAGTTACGGCCGTTCCGAGCAGTAAAATGTTGGACGGCGTGGTTCTTACGAATCTCCGCACCGTGGCGCTCGAGTCGTTTTGTTGTCAAAATGGCGGCTTCCGTCACTCTAGCGGCTGGCGACCAGGTTCGGAACCTTTTGTCAAAATGGGACGACCCCGAAAAACCCCTGGCGCCTCTGACCGAGCGCCAGTTGACCCTTCTCGATCAGCTGGAGACGTTGGCTGGCGGGACTACAGGGGAAAAGGTAGGAACGCCTAACTCAGATATGTTGACTGTTTCACCTGCTGAACCTATCAGCCTGAGCGTGTGTGTTTATCTCTACGAAACGTCGACACTGTCAATAATCACATTTCACGGGAGATTGGTACCTACTCGTATGTCGGGCAAGAATGAATTTGTCTGTGTCAACATTTGAACCCTACTATCGCTGTTAATAATCATACTTTCGTCCTTTTTCTTGTTTTTATTTTTTGTGTATATTTTTTCGTATCTCTTTTTTTTCCAGGATGAAAACATGTCGAAGGAAGCTGTTGCGGAAACGTCGACGCTTCAAATTGAGTATGCCAACGCACGGGAGGTAGGTAGAACGAGCGAATTCAAGATGCCCAGATCTTTGTCATATTTGACGGAATATTTTTGTAAAGCAGTTCAGTTGTTGTACGTGATAATTGTGCTAAATTTTTTTACTACTGCCAGTATCAAATAAGGTTTTGAAAATAACGCGTAAAAAAGCGGGTTGAGCACCGGCAGACGCATTCCTTAAGAGGTTGACGGGTATCCATTAGAGAAATGCAGATGTAGATGAAGCTGAACCAAAACAGATCATTAAGGTTTAATAAAGTAAAAACACCGCCATCATGATAAAAGAAGCTGGTAAGACCTGTATAAATGCCTTCCCCTACGGTAAGGGACTCGCTGGCGATGCGATTCAACGAAATGGTTGATAGTCAATCAAGGAGAGATTAGGTACAAATTTGAGTACATTCGGCGTAATTGCCGTATGTACTCAAATTTGCCAAATAAATGTATATATATATATTTATCCACAAAAAAATATTTTATAATAGTCCGCTTACAGTTAATGTCAGCGTCTAGTATTACCTAATATGAGAAAAGGTTCACTTCTTTTTTAGTTCATCTCAGCATTCTCGCGAGTCGTGGAACCAGAGATGCAGCGAGAGGCTGATCGTCGCTATCTCTGCGCTGTTGATGTGTTCCGTTCTTATCGAGCAGAATGCGGTGACCTGAAGAACGACGTGCAGAAGGCCCTCGACCAGCTCGGTTTATTACAGACCGACTACAAATTCGTCACCGAGAAAACGGGTTAGCTTTCCGCACTAGCATTCACTGTATGGCACAGACTTGAGTGGTTATCGCGGGACAACTGCGAGAACATGCGGAGACCAAAAACACCCATAACTACACGTAACTCGTTATTTGGTGTCTATTGCTTTGAACACTATGGGCTCAGGTAGAAAGCTTACTAAATATATATTCGAAAGCAGCCGATATCTATTCGAGCCATCACAGAATATGTTTGTGGGAGCATAGAGCAGTAGCAGCTAATATCGTTGGCAGCGTCCATAATAATAATAATGATAATAATAATAATATTTTGCGCAGGGGCACTGCATTGCGAGTGTGAATCTCTGCTATCGGAACAGTCTAAATTGGCCGGGGTGTCTGAGGCTATTCAGGCAAAGTTGCGACATTTCGTCGAACTCGAAGCACTTCAGCGGAAGCTTCACGCTCCTTCGCTCACAGTTCTCAGCGACGGGTTTATACCTCTGCTCACTCGAATAGACGAATGTCTTGGGTTTCTTGAGAATCATGTAAGGTCATGAGAATCATGTAAAGCTGTATGGTGATGCTAATATTGGTGATTACATGCATGTTGCTTAACTATCGGCATGCACTGCATAACGCCCTATTAATGGTTAGGCAGGTTTTTATGCTTTTCGACTGATATAGCTTAAACTGTAGGGAAGTTGATTACTACTCCCGTAACGGGAGTAGTAATCAACATGGCCTCATAAGCTCAAATCCGAAGTTAGCGTTCTGCTCAAATATCGTACCTATTTGAGCGGGATAGTGATTTGACGAGTAAATATTATCTAGATAAGCCGCGATGGTATAAACGTGGTAGAGGGAATCATGGTTTCTTTTCCGTCTGGTTTTGAGTCTGTACGGGTCGAAGCGATGTGTATGCTTGCATATTTGCCCCTTAAAATTAGTTATCTCTACCAGTGCAATAATAGTGACTCGTAAGGTTATATCCGCATACGCCGTCATTTCCACTACAGCCCGAATACAAGGAGTCTACAGCCTACGTCATCCGTTACCGGCATCTTCAGTCAAGCGCCTTGGGAATGGTCAAGGCCTATGTGTCCTCAACCCTCGAACAGAGCGCCCGCCAGGTCCAGGCAGCGTCGCAGCGCAGCACTCAGGCTAACCCCGAACTCGACACGTTCACGCTGCTCTACGTCAAGTTCAAGAGTCACGCCCCGCGAATCAAAAGCCTAACCGCGCAGATCGAAGAGCGGATGGCACCGTCGAACCTCTACAGCGACATACTCGAAGAGGTGCATAGCAGTTACTTCACCCAGAGGAACCTTTTACTGGCGCAGAGTCTCGACCAGGCCATTCAGGATCTCAAGGACAAACATCCAAAGGATCACTGTTCGTTCCTTCGACAGAGCGCATCTCTTCTCGCTAGACTCTGCCACGACGAAACGCAGTTATACTATCAATTTTTTTCTAAGTAAGTTCCAGACCAGAATTTCGTATGGGGTGATTCATTGAACGTTTGTGTTTTTAAAAATGTCATTATGAAGACCAGGTTAAAGAGGCTATTAATTTTAAGAACGAGGGTCAAGTTTTAAACAAACAAGGTATCTTAGGTTTTAGTGAATCGTTTTTTTCTCGTATGCCTCAAATTACTATTCGCTAGGCTCAATGTCATAGCCTTTCAAGTTGCAAGTTGATATGAGGCTTGATTTTACAGTTTTTTTTTAAAGTTATATCTGGTGGACCATCACACTACATTCAGACTTTCATATAAACCCTTTCAGTATACTTTGTTTTCATTTTTTAAAGCCAATATGTATTCAGGTGCCAAGTAGAACACGCGTCACAAAAAGTACCACACACTGCTACAGAAGTTAAGGCCGTAAAGCTTTAGACATTCGCAGGATTGCTGATCCACGTTTGAAATACCCTCGAACTTTCAGATCGAACTCGGCTCTAGATGACTTCTTGTCATCGCTATGCGCCAAACTCTATGACGCCATTCGTCCGATGATCGTTCACGTCCTTCACCTCGAGACGCTGTCCGAACTGTGCTCGATCCTCAAGCAGGAGGAGTCCGCCACCGATGTGCGCGCCTTTCAGGAGTGCCTTCACGCGATGCTGCAGGATGTTCAGGAGCGGTTGGTGTTCCGTACGCTCGTCTACATTCGAACCGACATCCTCGGTTACAACGCCGCCCCGGGCGATCTCGCCTACCCGGAGAAGCTCGAGATGATGCAGACTATCGCGGAGACGTTGGCCGGAGCACCCCCACTCAGCCGAAGTTCGTCGAGGTGAGTGGCCTCTGATATTTTTCGGCATGTGCTTTCCTGCCGATGGCGGGATTTTCTTTGGCATTAGGCCTCTGCAACTCTGATCTTGAGTATGAACGCTGCAGGTATGATAGCTGCTCGCTATGACCTCTGACAGCCGTCACACACTAAAAAGTAAATGTAACCATCTGCGTATTTCTCCATTGCCCCCCAGGGCCTCGATAGCGTCCGAGAGCGCTGTGTCCTCAGCGGGCGAAGTGAAGCGGCGCCTGTCTTCAGTATCGGGGGCATCTGCGTCTCCAGCGGACATCCATGGGATGTGGTACCCAACAGTACGACGGACGCTGCTCTGCCTGTCGAAGCTCTATCGCTGCCTTGATGTGAGTAGCCACTGTCCCCGCTTGTACTGTACTGTTGTAATGCCATTGCCTAGAGCGCCTATAGATTCGTGGCTGCCACGACGTAGCGGTTGAGTTTGGCGCGGAAAAAATCGCATAATATCTACCAGGCACAATAGAGCTGGGAATGAGCACTGAGATCTCAGCACTTGAGTTGGTTAGTATTTGCGATGGCAGGATAGGATGCAGCTCCGAGCAAATAAAACACTGAAGTAGGTACGCCGATGTTCTCCCCCTTGCAGAAATCAATTTTCCAGGGACTGTCACAGGAGGTTCTGGCCATGTGTATCGAGTCGCTGGTGCTGGCGGCGGACTCTATCTCAAAGCGCAACAAAACACCACTTCACGGGCGGCTGTTCGAAATCAAGCATCTCCTCATCCTGCGGGAGCAAATCGCCCCGTTCCAGATCGACTTTGCCATCAAGGAGACGTCATTGGATTTCACGCGCATCCGGGACGCCGCCCTAAGTTTGATGAACAACAAAAACCGCCTCTTCTCATTGGGGACGAATAACGCCCTACTGGAGTTTCTCTTCGAGGGAACGCCACAGGTGATGAATAGCCTAATGAAATAGGCCTACATTTGTGCTCTTTCCGGCTAGAAATGCTGGTCTCTTTTCTGTCTGGCAATGAGTTTGGGCGCGCTCTGTTGACATTCTTTCCTATGCCGTTCTCGACCTGTAGCAGTCGTTTTCCCCAAAACGACCGCATCTCTCTGTTTCTTATTAGACGCACCTAAACATTAGGCCGCAGAATCTCATAGAGATCGTCGTTTCCATCGCCCACAGGTCAAGGAGAGTTTGATCGACTCGAAGAAGGCCGTCGACAAACAGCTGAAGTTTGTATGCGAACGGTTCATCGAAGAAGCGACTTCGCATCTGGTCGGGGGTGAGCTCCGCTCGTTTCTTGATCGATGCCTCCTCATCACGGCGCAGAGTGACCCTAACATTCAGCTGAAGAAGCAGCCGTTCGCTGAGGCCACGGCCGCGTCGAAGGTAGTGTCGGCGTCCTATCGCGACTTCAAGGAGCGTCTGGCGCGTCTTCAGAAGGCAATGAGTCTCTACCTAGCGAACCGGGACACGGAAGCCATCTTGTTCAAGCCGATCAAAAACAAGACGGTCGCTTTCTACGAAAAACTCAATAAAGTCATTGAAGACGAGTATTCACAGGACGACATGAAAATCATAGCGTGTCCAAGTGCTGAACAAATTTCCATGCTCATGAGCCAACTATAGACGAAGCGATCGTACTGGTGTGTTATTCTATCTGCAATAGGATGTAAGCGAACGTGTGTAATCGAACTTTTATAGCTCATACTATATAATTCAATTTAAGACGTATTTTTCCTAGCTAAACGTAACAATCCAATATTTTCACCTTTTGCCCGCACGAGGTTATATAGTGGAGATGACGTTTAGAGCTTTTTGTAATGTTCTAACAAAGCTATCTAGTGATGATGCCAGTGAAATATCTTTTGGATTATTTGTGATTTCCAAATAAACACACACACACATCTCTGGATGGTTGGGCAAGACTGTATTAGTATTCATTTTATTGTCTCAGGCACGCACACACAGCTCATAACATAAATTGATGAATTCATCAATCAATCAAAAAAATGAATCAATCAATCAACCGATTTAGTTTTGCTCTCCCGCTCAATGGATGAACGCATTTCCCCACAGCCTGGTCGCCACGTAGGCGAATTCACCGTTTTGTGTGACGCTTGATGCTGTCATATATCTAGTGCTGGCCCATCTCCCTTTCCTTCGACCTCGCCTCCTGGACGGGACCAAATCGATCTGGCACATTATCGTCGAGTGTGTCGACCAACTGTAAATCCGCAACGAACGACGCACTTTCGTTCAATGCGTTTTGTATCATCCGGTATTCGAACTGGTGCGATGCGGACGACTTCGAAACAGCCCGCCGCCCTGTTCGCGTTGTAAAATGCGTCTATTCGACTCGATCTTTTTGGCGCTCAAACGCTTGCAGGTCAAATCTCTTGTGGGCGGTGTACGCCACTCGGCGTGTCTCGAAATTGTCGTCGTTCCTGCTTGTTCACGACCCTCCACCGATGTTTTTTAGTCAGCCGTCTATCAATCATCAATCAGTCAATCAGCTGTTCAGTCAATCACAGGACGGGAATTACACAGCGAGCACCGATCTCGCCCGAGACCGGGGCGCTGTGAACTGATTAACGGCGATGTTTATCGATTCGTCATTATTATTATTCTTATTATTAATATTATTATTATTATTATTATCATCATCATCACTTATACATTATATTAGCCATCCTTCCAAATCATTCATCGGATGATGCTTGATGCTGACGGTTTGTTGCTCATGGCTTCATCGCTCATCATCGTCGGATATATCTCCCTCTTCGAATATCACCCAGTTATCCCCATGACACGAGGCAGCGATTCGTTTGGACCGCGCTGGACCACCCACCGCTAACATCATTTCATCGGCAAATACCAACTAATATTAAAACACGAAATTTCGTCCTCGGTAGCGTCGTGAGGTTTCGTTTTCGTTTGTGTGACCGTTCCCGCTAAGTTACCGTTGGGCATGCCAATGTCGTATTGTGTGGCTTCACCGTATTCATCATCGGCTGGTCACAGGGGTGATCGTCAAGCATTGGTGATCTTACAGCGGGTTGTTGTTGTTGTTGTTGTTAGGGGTTGGGGGGTTATGACAAACCACTCGAAATCCATAACAACAATATTCGAAGATTGGACACAGTGAACGTGATGCAGTCAGTACTCCTACGTAATTATATTATTATTATTATTATTGTTTACATTACACTCGCAGACCTATCTAGACACCCGGTTCTCGCACAGAGATTCCAGGAGCTGACTTGTGAACGAGGTTTCCCGACACCGGCGTCTCTCTGAGAGCCGACCACGCGACTGCTGCTGTCCCTACGTGTTCAGCTCAATCAGCTTAGACGGTCGTCGCTGGAGCGTTCCACGCTACATCCCTCTCTGGCGGGAGCTAGAACTGGAGGAAGATCGAGTTCATCGTTTCCCGTGGCCGTTGTACGGTGGTCAATCACCCGAGAACGACGCCATCATGTTCGGGGCCTCTTGGAGCAAGCGGAAGGTCATCCGGGGATCCCGTTTTCTCGGGTGCTCCGCGCGAAATTCGCTAGGAGCACCCCTACTAGACGTTTGTCTGCTACAGGATCAGGCTATTCCCACTCGCCGACGTAGACCTCTCGCGGTGCGTGTGAGTACGTGGGGGTGGCGCCCGCGGATGACCCGCCCGAACTCGAGCTCTGGGCGGTCGAGTTCTGCCGCAGAGGAAGTACTCCGTAGATCTTCGAGTAGTCATGTTCTGTGCTTTCTGCAAGGGATTCGTGCAAACGACAGCTCAATACTAGAACCCTGTCGTTGATATCTCTATGGGCCAGTTTGACCAGATCTGGGATGTCGTGAAAAACTATACAGAAACGTGTTGCTAGTATTATTACCTTTTGGTTGTTTTTTTTTTTTAGTACAGATTACGGATAGACGTTTTCTGACATTGTACGATGAATATATTAGTGTATATTTAGAAAAAAGGCCGCTAAACTACGTTGTTTTTCCAAGGTCGAGGAGAATTCATCGATATCGAGACACGAGCATTATGGTAAGATCTGCGCCAGTTTTCCTTCACCCTACCGTGCCCCCATGTATATATATATATATATATATA
>MNPL01005676.1:0-12260 GCA_002081605.1 Tropilaelaps mercedesae
TATATATATATATATATATATATCTTTCTAGCGTAACGCCCACTACAAAGAATCCCGTGAGAGGGTGTTATTTCTAGCGAGCCCTGTTTTCAATCGTACTGGCTAAACGTGTCACTGTGCCGCCAACTAAAATGCCATGGACGCATGCGCCGGATAACTGCCACAGCAGCCGCTGCCACCTTTAAATAGTTGATTTTCTCGTCACTTCAGGTTAGGTTACCATGGCGTCCAAAGCGATGCAACATCGCCAAAGCTCCACGACCGTTGACGACAGACCCCGCCGACGCCAACCAGCTCTCAGTGACGGTTTCGTTCGGGATACGCGAATGCTTGGAAGCTTCTGTTGGCCGTATCTGTCACAAACAGCTTCGTCAGAGAAGTTTGGCGGGCCAAGACAGAGTGCGAGCGTGATGCGTCACGACTGTGGCGCTACTAAGGGCCCCCATGAGCCACGAAGCTGCATCCTAACAGTAATATTATGTATACAGGAACACAGGGAGACCGGCAACACGGGTCGCTGACGCTGTATATATATATATATATACATATATATGTATGCATACACCTCGACGCTAATAACAACATCAACAACAACAGCGGCTGCTTCGAAGAATTTTCGTCATGCCGGCCACTCTCCCTTCACCATGAGCCGGTGGCGATGTTATGTAATGAACCACAGCGACAAACCGGCGCTGTCAAGGAGACTAAGACAAAACAAACCCAACTAATCGTATGGGGCCCGTAAAGCTATAGGGTCGACCATGACTAACAAGGCCAGGATATCGTATGGCTGGAAGGATGCAGAAAAAAAATAGAAAGATAACCAAATAACCAAAGAAACATTTTGACGGACACTTTTTGCCGGCAGAGTCTGCCTATCGAACTCTTTCCGGCTCCACAAAGCCAGCGCCTAATCTCCCTTGAAATTTGAACTTTGTTAAGAACAGACTCGATAGATAGTTACGGTACAGCTCTTCGCTAATTAGTTTAGACATACCTTAAGCGGACTTTTCAATGTAATTAACAGTTTTACAATAATGCTAGTTATAGAAACAGCGACATATGAAAGGGTGATGAAAAATTCGTTGACAGCAGCCCAACCTTTCCCACAACTGTGGTAGTAGTGAATACTAAACATCTTTTCAAATGACGATGTAAAGTATCAACAAATTAAGTAAAAATTTACATTCCCTTCAAGGGCTTTCTTTCCGTCGTAACAATCGTTCAAGCTACGTGTAGTAAATGATATTGGTAAAATATATTCGTGACGAACAGGGTATCTCGTATATTTCGATGGATAACTGATTGTATATTACGTTAAGATTATCGATATATTAATATCGATACGATTTATTTATATATCGCTTAGGTGATTAAGGTTTCCTAATAGCGCAAAAGTATTAACAAAAGTGAAACCGCGAGATTCTCATATTAGGCAAACGACAATCACCACAAAGGAGAGGTCCCCCTTGCTTGTCATTGAAAATGTTTGTCGAAAGGAGATTGTTCAAGTTTCCGAGTTGAAGCCACGAAGCATTACCTGCTCGAGTCTTAAGACTATTACACCAGCCAGTTTTTAGCAGGTCAGCCCGTGCTGCTTACTTAAAAACATTGCTAAGAGATTAGTGCTGGTTAAATGACGTTGTTGGTTGCAGTTGTGCACGGCGACGAGCATGTAGGCGCCCGCCGATAAAGTGATAGGTAGTGCCATGATGCTAGATCGTCGACAGGATAAATCTCGTCGATATAGCATTCAGTTAAATAAATCAGGTTGAATCTTTCAGATTCAATGCAGACCTCCTAAGTATATACCTACCTCAAAATAAAATATTAGCGCAAACGTATTCCGAGTGAATTTTGCCGAGCGAACGATGCTCACACTATTTTACGGCAACGTCTGAAAACAACTCTGACCAGTCATTATGAGATTTGTGAAACGTAAGGTTGCATTTCGGAGTGGGCGAAATCTAAAATGTCGTTAACGGTACAAGGCAGTTCTTTATCTCGCTCGGCATTGATAACCTACAACCAAAAAAGGCCAAATATGTGTTGTGTACTGTGTGGTGTTAGACGATGACATTTGAGAAAGACAACAGCGTTTTTACTATTTTATTGGGTATCATTGGCCGCTAAGGCCCAGGAACTTTCAGTTTGATAACCGGATACAATATTCGAACGATATCTGCCTATATTGCTTAAGTTAACAAGTAGAATGAGTACGGACAGCCATATGGATGGCATTTTAAATTTGAGGAGTTTTTCCGTACTTAATTGGAGAAGTGTGTTATAGAATTTGACCCGATAAAAAATGCGCTCAGCTGGAAAAGCCTTTATTCAATCAGCCACATCAAGCAACAAAAAGTCCAAGCCGTTGGAGGCGAGCAGTTTAAAATCCGTATTGTGGTGCCTATGAAGCCTACCTTTCGGACCAGAAATCGGGATCGCTAAGTCCGACAACTGCTCTTACGCTACGGAAACTTGTCAAACACATTTCTAGAGCGACGTTGTCAAAATTTCCAGACTGCGCGAACTATCTTGCCGCACGCCGACTGCAGATGGGCGACCGGTATACGCACTTTCGCAATTTGTAATCATCCAACTGGGCATTTAACGGAATTGTGCTGGGTTAGTTCCACCGGCTCTCTTGAGACAGCATCCCTTAGCTATCTGCTACACAGATTAAGTGAGAAAACCCTTTGATCGTGTTCAGCTGTCGCGCAATGCGGAACCCTGTGCAGCGCTAATAGGATATATTCGAATCAAATTTAATAATTCCTATCTGCCTTTCTTGTCATCCTTTGTGGAACACAAAAGCTCCGCTAATAAATATAATACCTGGCAAATTGTTGTATTGGGTGAGCCCTTGTGCCCTGAAATAATGCAATGCTGGTCAGGCATTAATTTGTCGATGGGCATATTAAATTCCATTCAATCCACATCAGGTAAAATGGTCCTTTACAAACGTAGAGAGCATAGTGCTCTATGTACGCAGAAATGGTAATAAAAGAATTGGTACGCACTTTGATACCGGGGTAACCATGTCATTTACTTCCCATAATTGCGGTACAAAGTCAGTAAAAGTCTTATTCATAACTCACTTGATAGTATTTACGCAGAAAACCAAATACAATTACTTCTTATGCAAGTTGGTTCTGACCGAACGTTTGCTACACCTCCTCGCGTTAGATTCGCGGCAGTCATCATATAGATACGTTGACCCAAAGTTTCATGGCTCTAAACGTAGAAATGGCACCCCTGTTGGCCTTGTGAGATTAAACATCTCAGTGACTACAAAACTTTGAACTCTTCTTCAATTTACTAAATATAGTACCAATTCAAAAAAAATGCTCATTTCGGTTCTGTCACATTGGCACTTACCCTAGAGTTTTCGTATTAACACTGTTATTTTTGTCAAAAAATTCAGTTTCTTCCCTCATGTATCATAATCGACCCGATGTAACCACAAAGCGAACTTACATAAAATCCACATTTTATTTATTCTAAATGTACGCTAAATAAGACATTATTCTTACACAATCCAGTTAGGAGGACGTGTAGATCGAAGTGCTGCATCAGCCACACGCTCCAAATGTTTAGAGAAGTCACTACCTCAAAGTTTTAGTTATAAATTTAAGATTCATTTCTCCCGCGCATTCCTATAATGGAAGTGCCTCTCAAGTTCCTCTGGCCAAATGTCTTTTGCACAATATCACGCACTAACGGGCTATAAACGCAACTGTTTTTCGTAGGTGAATTTATAACAATAAATGCATTAGTGCGCTGAGTTGATAACATCTAGACGACACGTTGGAACAATCAGTTTACGTGCGTCAGGTATTCCGACGTAGCCCGAAAGTGTCTCGGCATCGACCAGAATACTCCAGAAGATTCGTGGGGACAAGGATGTCAACGTCCGTGTGTCGGGGTCTGCTGAGGAAGCAACAGTTACAAAGGTATCATCAATGAAAATACTCTAACATATCACTACGGGGTCAAACGTAACACTTCTAGTCCCACGGGACGGGAAACACGTGTCCCTGAGAGAGCTTGTAAACTCCTACTTTAGAAATAGCACGACAGAGGGGATCCTACAGTTAGAATGTCTCTCTTTTTCGGCACCGTTCACGCATCGCGTTATAGAGAAAAACATGACAGAGGATAGAACTAGAGTTCATTTAAAGCAAGTTCAACCGTTCACATGTCAGCAAATCGTATCACGCTCGACCTCTCTCTCTCTCTGGAACTCTCTATGGAGTGTATAAATACCTACTTACAGAGTGCTTATAAAATGAGAACACCTTGAAGCACATCTATCTGAGAAAACTAAAAACACTTTATTTTGATCTCTCATATTTTACAGGCTCTATAATTATTTACACCATTGCAGAAAACGCCACACTGAGCAGCCTTTGAGGTCAGCTTCTCTTTTTGGATTTTAAGGTAACGCAATTTACGCGGTATGGCAGCACACTATTTGCGGCGTGTACGAACCAATTCCTATTGGTGCTTTCGATCTCTGATGAGTGTATGCCAGTAGTCACGTCGCCCCTGGTCCTTCAAAGCCTAACACCATTCTAACTATCCGCCAGTTTACCGGTTTATCCAAGCAGTGCACCATCAACATCGGATAGCAGACCCGATCGCCAAAAACGTCCCAAAGGTTCCTGCTGATTGAGCCGTACTCTTTCCGGCCATCTTCAGTAGCTCGACACCGCGATAGCCTCCGCGCAGCGCCGTGAACGCCCCCAGGAGTATGCCAAAGCCACCGCCTACCAGCATACCCATCTTAGCACCCATCCAGGTTCGATCAATGCAGGATACCTCCTGACCCCGACTAGCGTTTAAGGGCACGGCGGGCATTTCGGCTGCTCCTCTGTAGTAGAGCTGGAAGGAATAAAGCCAATAAAGCTGCGCTAGATTCGTGACGGAGCCACGGTCAGATCTCCTTCTTAACGATAAGTTTCAGCGCCTTTTCGGCTGGCCGTCGGTGTGCAAGCGCTCGATCCTCCGTGTTTAGCTGGTTAACGCCTGCCGCAAGTAAGGACGTAAACAATCGGGAGTCGCCGATTATCTGCAGCACGGTGGGCAGAGGATGAACTCATTCGAAACTTTAGAATGGAATTTTAGTTAGTGAATATGTAGTCCAGAGATGTCCTAAAGGGAATCCGTATAGTGCGCGTAGCGCAGTACGTCGGGCACGTTGGCTGTAGTAGTCGTCGAAGAGTTCGATGAGCCTTATTGAACATACATTTCTAGTCAGTTTCGCTTCATTTAGTTGTTGTTTAATGTGCGCGAATCAAGAAAAGCTTATCTTCGGAGAAACTTTATTTATACAACCCTCCGTAATTGATATGATTATGCTACTTTCATTAGTTAGCCTTGTCGCACTAATCATCTTAAGAGGATTACTACTCTAACCGAAAGCTTTGCTAGCAAAACACATTGGTTTTCACTGGATCTAGATATTAGCGCGAATGTTTGAGGCGGAGTGATACGCTTTGGAGGTAAATTTGAACAGAGTCGATTTGAGCAATTAGTCCGATTGGACCGATAGTCCGATTAGATCATATTGACAGGTAGAAGGATCGGATACACCGAACGAAATTGATTCATAAATGACTCAGCTTCGCTTATGCTTATTCGCTTATGCTGTCCTCGTGCGTGAAGTTCGAAATGGGCGAGCCACATTCAAATTTTATGATTCCTTACAAGGTTGCTCACAAACACGCCTACAAGCATGCCTACAAACATGCGTACGGATGTGTCTACAAATACAATATCTGTCTCTATATATACAATCCGTTTAACAGCCGCACTCGAATTACAATGACCAATGCGCCTGTTAAGGAGTACGCATTACCGTGGCACGTCACTAATACGAGTGCCTTTGTTGCTACTATTGTACCTGCTGTGCTTATCGTAATATACTGGTCTTGATGGGAATTTGGTTTAGTTTTGGCATCGCACAATTCGGGTATCGTCAGATGACTTTGGCAAGTGTTGTCTTACTAAGGCTCTACCTTCCGCAGTTCCCTCGGTTCCGCAGCAATGGCAGCGTCGCATGGTCGCCCTGTCGACCGCTTACTCACATAAACTGAACGAATAACGACGCTTTTCATAATTTCCGCGGTACTTCGCGTTTCGGCACACGGTGCTATGGTTGTGGCTGCCGGAGCGCTATCGCTGTGATTCCTTCGTGTTTGGGTTTGTGTGTGTGTGTGTGTGTGTGTGTGTGCGCATGTGTGAGTCTTTGTATGCGTGTCTTCGCTGTAAGTGCTTCTTTCCCCTTCCTCATTTCCGTACGCTCGCCTAGTCTCCTTCGGTTTTTCATCGGCTCGGATCCGCTCGCGAGTTGCTTGCCTATGTTCCCGCGCCGTTCGAAGTAGACGACACACGGACCTGACCGAGTGACCAATGCCGTCTGCCCTGGTGCGTTGCTCCTACTGCTATCGTCTGTTGCTGTTACGGCCGCCCGCTGTTCTAGCCAACCAATCCCGCTGCGTTTACTAACGTATTGATACACACCAACAACACCCGACTGGTCGGCGTTCTCGATGAGCTTAGCGCTCTCACCGTTTGGGTAGAACTCGTCCGCTGGGAGCTGTTCCCTACGGCGGTGCAGCTGCTTCTCGCCGTCTCAGGGGAGCCGAACGGCGTTCCCTTGTTCCGTTGTCACTCTCGCAATTGCTCGCTTGTATACGCTCGCGTGTATTAGCGAGTGGAGGACGATATTTGAAGAGATAGAGACACACACAGAGAGAGAGAGACTGTAACAGAGAAGGCATGCAAAGCGGTATTTCGAGGAGTAGCATTTGCATTGTTTACTGGCCGCCCCGTTGCTGCTGTCGCCGTTCACCGAATCCGTCGCACTCCTCTGCTCTGAGCGTCGAACGTCAACAACGTTCAACAAGCGAGCGAGAAACGGCCAAGGCGATGGCGATGCCGGGGAACGAAGTGCTGATCACAGAGTGCGTTTGTGTCGTGTGAGTTCTTATGTCGGATTTCGGGCGTCGTCTTCACTGCTGGCAGAACGAGTCCCGTAGGCGGAGTCGGACGAACCTGTCTACTTTCAGTGCCTGCACTCGAATTTCGAACACAGTAGCGCAGAAATGACCA
Source organism: Tropilaelaps mercedesae (assembly GCA_002081605.1). NCBI lineage: Eukaryota > Metazoa > Arthropoda > Arachnida > Mesostigmata > Laelapidae > Tropilaelaps > Tropilaelaps mercedesae. The sequence continues at coordinate 7,117 of MNPL01005676.1, forward strand.
CCCCAAGCATCACGAAAAATGCACGACCGTCGTGGTCGTGATGGCGGCTGCCGTCATTCGTGTCGCCATCCCGACGAGAGGGAGACCATAGTTGACGTTCCCTCCGAAGAACGACAACGAGCAGCAGCAGCAGCAGCAGCGTTTTGTGATTAACGGATGCCGTTTTCAACAACGATTTCGTCGTTGTCGTCCTCGCTGCGTTCGCCAACCTCAGCATCGCCGATGCGTTCCTGTCGCAAGTGCTCAAGGGCCTAGAGCAGCGGCACTTGCGAGGACGGATCCATCGTCAATGAGAGCAACAAGAACGAACGAACGACTCGACCTGACAGTGTTCCTGCTGGTCGCCAGCCTGTCGACTTAGCCCATCGGCTACTCACAGTTATTCAGATAACCAGTTACACTCTGGAAGCAGGGATTCACTCACGCGGCGCCGCGTGGGTGAGTGTTCGCCTCCTCTCGTCGTTCGGGAAACTGTTGCGCTTGGCCAACAGCTGAGCGAATCTGTGGATCGATCGGTCAATCTGTTGAGGTGTGGATTGAGTGGGGCAGTGGCGATTCCAACTTGTCTGAAGGGCTTGCGTCACCACGGTGGCGTCGGTGTTCGGCCAGCGTGCGAGCGTCAAGTGTCGAGTGTCTGTGTGTGCGTTGTGGCGTGGAGAAAACGTGGAGTGCGTGAAACGGATGGCGTAGACCCTGGTGGTCATATGAGGAGAAGACGTGCATAGGCAGAGACGCCAGCCAAGTAGGCTGATCGATATCTGCGCGGGGACGAATTGAAGCCGACGAACTCGCGAGATCCTAGTGTGCCGAACGAGAGCCGTAGAAAGGGTAGGAGAGGAACAAGGTGTGAGACATGACCCCTTCAGAGCACGTTACCACCGACGACGGAGCCCAGCACCACCATAACGACCCTGCATGGGACGTCCAGTGCTGTTGCCCGCACAGCATCTGGCCAGTTGAATAACCAAAGGCGTTTCGCAGAGGTATGAACGAAAGAAAAAAGGTTTCCTAACCGACAATGAAAACTAGTCCAAATATTCGAGAGAGAGAGAGAGAGAGCGAGTGACAGGAGGAAGAATGCGTTGCAAAGAAAAGTTAGAACAACGACAAGCAAGCAAAATGGAGAGATTGTCTGGAATCAAAAACGGCAATGTCAAAAAGTTCACACTTATTCGATTAAAAAAAATGGGTTCAGTGGTTCTTAATAGTGTGCGTGTGCGTGTGTGTGTATGCTGTTGTGTGTGGTAGTGTGTGTATCCAATTCCAACTTTTTGAATGCGCGCCAAAGAGTGAGCCGACGGATCGTTGTAGTGGTAAGCTACGTCGGAAGCCGAACGAAAAATGCTTGTTTTGATTTACCTGACAGATGCTGACAACCAAATGCCTTCAAAATCTTATGATGATGATGATGATTTACAGAATACCGGTATATAGTTGTTTCTATAAGTATATAGGCATGTTTGTTGAACGCCATGTGAATTTCGAACATCGATTACCTTTCCAGTTAGATGCAATTAAAATGATCGAATATGAAAAGCTGTAAAAACGCCATTGGAAATACGAATGTTTTTATTTCAATTGTGCCACTTGATCCAACCCATGACCCAATGATTGCTGTGGCGTTGTCGCGCCAAGGTTCGCCCTCGAGATGAGCTTGGTTAGCAAGATTGACTAGGGACTGATTGATGCGCATGTTGATTATCGATAATGGACGGTATATGATCGTTTTCTTCTTTTCGTGTTTGTTTGCTCATTGACTACCGTTCGCAGAGACCTTTCGTTTAAGGGCCCTTACTGATCTCCCTGAACGATATTGGGAGTACAATCAGTAGAACTGGACTCACCAAAGTGAGAGAAGCCACTCCAAGGTCGGATCTACATCATTGCGGAAACACAACTCGACCCACGATAACCTCGGAGCTCGACGCAAAAGTAGAGTCTGAGAGTTCCTTGGGAAGAACCGCAAGACATCGGACTAACGGCAACTGCAAACTAAATACGACAATAAACCCAGAGCAAAATATAGAAATAGCAAGTAGCGTCGACAAATCCGAAGAAAGAATGGCACGAGAACCTGTTGTCCTCAACGTCTACGACATGGTGAGTAGAAGCCCTAGCGTGGCGTCCGTTTCAAAAAATGTCGGCTGCATCTAACCGCTCATTGTCCTGGCTAATCATGACCTACCGGTTTATAAACGTATGCATTAATGCATTTGTGGGCACCGAAGAACTTTCAGGTCGAGGGTAAGACTTGGTAACGAAATTTCGTTGTTTGGCGTCAGACGCAACCTAGTTTAGTAGTTCCCGAGTTTTTTGAGCTAGCACTGGTATATCGTTCTATGATATTTCTGTTCCTGTTATTCACAAATTGTACACTAGAGTTTGTATGTTGGGTCTGCCATTCCGTTGGCCCACCTGGTATGTGCAGTTGTTGGCAGTGCATTCGAAATGCGCTGCGAGTCCCTCAATTCTTGGGCGATGGCTGTTAATAACAAATCTGTAAAACTGATTTTGTTGTTGAGCAAGCATGAAAGGCTTCTGAGCATTGTTCACATGATCCCATATCAACGCAGGGTGATATTAACACTTCTACAACTTGAATTCGGCGCTCGAACTGCAAGAAATTCAGGGAGCATTTTTTTTAATATGCCGCCCATATAACGTCATGTACGCTTGCTTATTCAATGTCGTTATGTGACGAGAGTTGATGAGCGAACATAATTATGCGAACGTCCCCAACAATCACATCCATTCAATGTCATCTCGGCTTCTTTCTTCAACTTCAAACTGATACGAATACCACAGATAAGTTAACAGGCGACAGGGATGACTAATTTTCGCCGACTCACTTCGTTTCAAACGTCGACACATATAAACGCACATTCATATACACACATTAGTCATCTGTGTTATTGCTATTAGCCACCTGGCTGGCTGTACAATGCTCATGTGCCGTGCCATGCCTGGTTTATGCTATTTGATTGTGACGGCGGTGTTGTCTAGACTAGCAAAAAAGGCGCTTAAAAATGAATCATCCATCGGGACGTCGAGCACGCATGCTCCGGCAGATCGTTTATAGCAGCTGTTCGTGTAGCTCGCCGTTGTTCGTAGGCGGTTTTATGTAGTCTGACGTTGTCCGTATTAGCCCTACGGTTCTGCGAGTCGAATTACCGAAACAGATTCGCTTACAGCATATATTTTGAACCATCCCGTCGTGTCAGTTATGCGATGTAATTAAAATGGCAAGCGGAGACTGTGTGGCACTAACTGTTGTGTTGGCCTCGTATATAACGCGTAGGCGTAAATAGCGTACATTTGCTCTGGGCTGTCACTAATTAAAATCGTTCCCGCCATGTGGCCGATTGATACAGTGTAGGCAATCTATGCGTTATGTCCGATATTACTCTACGAATCGTGTAACAGTTTACTGATTTGCGTCTCAGTTTCGGATGGCGTTGAAGTGTGTTGCAGAATCCGCTTAGATGTGTGGTCTGAAGTCTTTGAAAAACAGCGACTGACGAAAGTTTGGTTGACCGCTCATGAGGCGAGCCGGCTGCGTGGGCAGCAGTAGTCCTCTTCGGGCGGATACAATTGTGAAGCACACAATTGAAAAGTGGTTTAGGAAAAGACGGTTGAGCCAGGTGGGAACGTTGATAGCAGATGTACTTCCACATTGCAGCTGTCTCATATGTGCGGCAACCATAAAGCTCGGTTAAAGATCATACCTCTTTATATTAAGGAACACATAGAGAAGTAACGTTTTCGTAAAAAAAAGTAACGTCTGCCTTTTGTTTTCATAAGGCTCCTTATTTAGCATAAGCAGGAAAGTAAGTAAAGCAGTGAGGGGAGACGACGGATGACGACAGAATGAGCGCACGTGGCGTCGTGTAGAGTCAACGAATTTGACGAATCCTTTGGTATAATAGAACTATGAATGAGCTTGTTTTCACCCTACGTTAAGCCAGTCTCATACAGAATTTTTTCGGATCATTGCATAACTCCAAGTCGCCAACCGTTAAGACCTGTCCTGACCGGAAGGTTAACTAACCTACGGCGATGCGTTTATACCTCTGATGTTGTTTATTTCAGTACTGGACAAACGACTGGACGTCTCATCTGGGCGTTGGGGTATTCCACTCTGGTGTAGAAGTTTACGGGACCGAATATGCCTACGGTGGCCATCCATTCGCTTTCACCGGGATCTTTGAGATCATTCCGAAGTACGCCGCCGAACTTGGCGATAACTTCAAGTACAAGTGAGAGGCTCACATACGATAGACCGCCGGTAGTGGTAATGTTGGCATTCAACACCGTTCGACTCGTACAACCCTCACTTTTCTTTGTTGTCAGTTCTTGAATTTCGGGAGTCCAAGAATCATGTGGTAGAAATCGGTTCACATTCTTCTTGCTCTGAAGCGTTGCCTTCGACATTGACTAAAAGAATGTTGTCTATTCGGTTGCGTGTCCCATTTAGGACTTCGATCGTATTGGGCCACACGGATTTCACTGAAGATGAAGTTCGGAATTTGGTCGAAGGAATGGGCGACGAGTTCAGGGGGGATCTTTACCATTTAATGAACAAAAATTGCAACCATTTCACCGGTGAACTCGGCAAGGTAGGTTCAACGGGTGGTTTTACTTCGGTTTTTTAATGCGGTTAAACCTCTCTTATTGCCCTTACGCTGTATCTGGGGATGTTGGTACAGTGAAGGCTTCTGCAAAAACAGCGCGTGCTTACACCGGCAGATATTGACTCCAAAAGTAATCTTAACGATTGCTATTACTCAAATTGTATGCAGCAAAATGGTTCATAGACTGGCTTTATGGTTCATAGACTTGCCAGCAGTCGTTCAAAGCTCGTGCAGCTCGTTTCAAAGTGGACCAATGTTATATTATTAGGTGTTACGTTATGTTATTATTAAGTGTTAATGTTATATTATTATATTACTAGACGTTTTTCTGCGATGTATCAAACGTTTTTTAGAGGCGCTTTACAAAAAAAATATTTTATAAGCTGACCATCAGCCAACATTTAACGTCCACGGTAGCAGTTTTTACATTACTTCTTCGTAAGACGGACCTCATATAAATGTAAATATGCACTGGCGGGGATCGAACCCGTGCACCTACGTGTCTCCTCCAGT
>MNPL01005679.1:13239-36429 GCA_002081605.1 Tropilaelaps mercedesae
GCTAGAAGACTGGTTAACCTCCACCGGCAGCAGCAGCATCAGGATGAGTTCCATGAAAGTGACAGTCAACTTTGGTCCGGTACGGGTAATTGTGCCCTGCGGAGTAGGCGATATTCCTGTGCGGGAAGTACTCGAATTGGCTGTCGCCCGATACAAGAAGGCAACTAACAAGGTTTGTATTGAAATGAACGTTTTGACGAGCTTAAAAGTGGTAGAAACAAATGCCGTACGCTCATATGGTGGAAACGAAAAAATTTGGCACATGTCCCAGAAGTGTTTAGACTGATTTTTGACAGTATATAAAATCAGGCTGTTCCATTCGCGCGCAGTAAACCGAAACGCTCGGAGAGAGTGGCTCGTCCTAAGTCTATGGTTTCATAATAAATCTTCTTCACTCTGGATGGATATCATCCCCTCTTACTCGTCCCCCTTGCGTCCGTAGGTGGTTGGTCAATATTTATCATAGCTGTGCTCCGCCTTCTCAGGCGCAAGAAGCTGGTAATGGTTTCTTTTTTTTTTTTGATTTTGTAATAGACAATAAGCGAACTAAAGAGAGTTTCCCTTCTCTAAGTCGAACTTAGTCGGCGCGGTTGAAACGACGCGGCCATTATTCTGTGTTGGCGAAAGCGCAAAATATTACTGGCTTCTAACACTTGCCCACTACGCTGACGCAGCGAGGCAGACGCACACAGAATAAACTGTATTTACCAGAAAAACATTTAATTTCCTTATTGTTTTATTTATGTTGCTTGTGCGCCGATAGTCGCATCTGCGCGAATTACTTTCAAAGCTCGCTGGAACCAACTAAAGTGTGTCCTTCCGGATCGCTCAATTAAGACCTTGTTATTGTCGCACCCAATAAATCCATTAATGGTGCTTGTCGATTCCACAGAGGGCATTGAGGTTACATATCGGGTGTGAATTGCTCAGTTGAGTACGCGCTATCCATACGCGAGACCCATTGACTGTATGCTTGTTCTATGTTCGTTTTTTCCGCATTCGCATTAAAATGTTCTCATCAGCGAATTAGAAAACTGGTGTAGCATTTTTATATCGCCCCGTTGTAACGTGCCAATGCGGCCCGCCTGTATCAGCGGTAGAAGCCTGCACGAAGGTTTTGTTGTCGAGTAGGACGAACATCAGTAACCCATCAATGCCACCAGAAAAGAATACTCGGGGTTGCGGAGAGTTGCGCGGGATTTCTCGTGGTGCACTACTTGGAAGAGGAAATTCTGCATCCTCGAACAGAATCCACTAACAGCCTCCTCGAGCCATTTTGGAGAAGAGCTTGGCTCGACTGCGTCGTCCGTAAACGCGGAGGAAGGAGGCAGTGCAGATCACGGCGATCGGTAGTCAGTAGGTGATTTGCATTAATTTAATTTTAATTCTTGTTTGCGCGTGGAATCGTCTTTAGTTTCTCGGTTCTTTCAAGAGCTTCTGAAAGAGCAGCGCAGAAAGAGCGGCTTCGAGTTCGACCGCGCAGCCAAGTTGAAACAGGGCAACATCAGCAGCTGCGCAACGTCGATCGAATAACAGTGGAAGAAGAAAGTCAAAGAGGCTATGGGTGTTCAAGCTTGCAAACACACACACGTGCACGCGAGGTTGAACAAACAGACAGACGTACATCCGCGTTCGCACACAGAAACGTACTCCTCCTCGCAGGCGTCATCCGTTTCTGTCTCTTGACGTGTTCCGCTGGCACAAGCCATAGCGGATTTTTCCCGTAGACTTTAGCTGTGACAGTTTCAGTGTAGTTATAGAGTCTCGCTGGGTGCGCGCGGAAAAAAGCTGAAGACTTCAACGGCTGAAAGTTACACGTACTCATAACGCAAACGTCGACGTAGAAGCCAGCCTAGAAAGGTGGAATTCAGTCTGGAGCCATGCAAACAGCGACATACAAGAGACACATGCCGGCGGACAGGAGAAAAACAGAGAACGGGTGAGGCTTATTTGCAGATATTTACGTATAGTTCGACGAAATAGACGCTTACACTTACGGATATGCTGTCTCGCGTCGATCTGTCGTCAGTTTATTCTGGGTGTCTTCGCGTGCCTAATAAGCTCCGCAGGAGTAACTACGGCATGCGCAGCCGCACGTACGAAACGGTATATTCAAACTAAGTTTGTAGTTTGGACACTTTTGTGATACTCACATGCTCCTCTCTCGTACGCTTCACCCGGTCAAAAATCGCGCGTACTGTTTTTTGTCGGGCTAACGTTGGCGATGTTAGAACTAGAAAATGAGAACGACGCCATGAAGCTGACGGTGAAACGAACACGAGGAATTATCGAGTAAACGTCAAAGGGACCAGAGAAGAATACATCTTAATCGTACACGGCGCGAAGAAACTATTCCCAGATGGCGCTTGTCACTCAAATACATGCCTGCAACTTTCCACGAAGTCACCTGACCTTGGTAGATATCGATCCTAGCAATGGCATCGTATTCATAGTTCGCAGGAAAAATACGACGCCTGAACAGCACCGGTCTACCTTTCGGTCGAAACGCGTACATGCGTAGTTCGCATACATTTTATCAAGGAGCAACGCAAATACGCATAAATAAATGTAGACACAAATTCTCAACGACTGAAACGCAAATGTGTAGATCTTCTCGACAAACAAACCAACAGTTGTGGCCGTTTCGCACCGTATTCCACCTCAAAGCAGGACGAGCGCAAGGACAGGAAACAAATCCTCCATTAAGATTCAGCCCATCTAGACAGTTTTCCTCTCTCGCGTGACTCGGCCCATGAGACGAGTGCAACGATGATTAAAATAGAGATTTTGTGTCGATCTGCGTCGATCTCCCCGAACTTCTCCCTTCTGTTTATGTCGTATTACGATGCCGGTATAATACTTGTGGAGCTGTTGCTATTGGGCCCGTCGGTCTTTCTGAAAACGTCACGGCGCCGATGTTGACAACGCAATTGGCAATTGTCATTCGTCCTTGTCAATTTCGTTCATTCCGCACTCATCCGATTAAACTGAAGTTCATCGCGAGTGCGACTGAAGCGCTGGAGCAGTCGTCGTCTGACGGATCTTCATCTGCTTACGACATCCGGCCGTCCACTTCGGCCGTTTTCGGTGGTTCCCACAGCGACGGATGGCCGTTCGCGACTGTCCGTTCGGTTGACGCCTTGCAGACGTCCGCGGTCGTCGGTAGAAGTGACGACAGACGGCGTACTACGAAGTGTTTGCACGAAAGCTGAGCGCAGATCTTTGTTCGATAGCGTCACTGTTACGATTGCTATGGCGCAATTAAGGACAATGTAGGCCAATGACTGTAGGCCGGAGCCGCCGCTTCGTTAATGACAATATGGCGACGTCGAATGGTCGCGTTTTTTTGTTGTCGTGCCGCCGCTGTTGTCGTTGTTTGCCGCTTTGGCCGCCAGTCATCGATAGAAATGGCGGTCGGGCCTTTTCCAGAGAGTAGAAGGTACCACGGCCGCGCGCGCGATGCCCACGGGGCGTTCGGCGTTTTTTCTCGTGCTTTGCTAATTTGTTTTTGCCTATCCTCGCCCTCTCGGACGTTATGCAATGCGGCCGAGCGTCCAGCGTACCACCGTTGTGAATATGATCTGGCTGCGGCTTGATTTCGAGTCCCGTGTGGACAGTGAAGCGGACGTACCTGCGCGAACTCGATGGAGATGACGGAGGAACGGGCGGGTTCGCCTGTGGTCGGACAAGATGGACAACGCGGTAAAGGTTTTACTTGCCGAATAGATACATTCGCGGTTGTCGATTGCTGTTGTCGTTCGGAAACTGTCACCGCTGCTGACGGCGCTGTTGTCCGTTAACGAGAATTCCACACAGCCTCGACCACATCTCGTAGCGTTAAGACCACGTGAGGGTCACCGCTGGTGTTGTCGTTGTTGGTACTGCTGTTGTTGGCGGAGCTGTTGTCGTTGTCGTCCAGAGGCCAGTGGACACGAAAGCGCAATAATGGCCAACGGCGTTTGACGCTGGCGGCGTCGAGGACAATCATGGCAACGCTCTAAGCCAGGTCCATGGCAGCGATCACCTCATCCATCGACCTCGAACGATGGCGCTGGGCGATGGATGCCTTGTCAATGAATGAGCAGCCCCAATGCGGCTGCTCTTGATTCGGACGGTGCTCACGTCGCCGCATAAAGGTGACAGCAACCAGCACCATCCACCCAGACAACAACTCCAGCGTTGTAGTCACACGTGAGTGGGTTGCTGGTCACGATGGCAACGAAGCACTGCGATTCATCGTAATAGTCTGCCAGCGGACAGGGTAGACGCATGAGGTTAGAGAAACGGAGAAGAGCTTAGAAGAAGAGAAGACAAACCCTGAAAGGGGTGGGTGTGGTGAATACAACGCGGCGTCCAACTACAGGCGCACCTAAAGCAGATACGTACGCAGGCCCCAACGCGGCAGCTCGTATGCCTTCACACATGTTCATGTGTGGGGTATTAGTTGTTACGCATACAATTCACATAATATGCATATTCGCATGCTCAGAGTTCCATGTAATTTATATTGAAATGTTTCACTGGAATATTTTGCCCCATTACGTAACATCCTGTAGTAGGACAATCCTGTAGGATGAGAAAATTGAAAATCTGTTTTAGAGATGCTAAAAGATGTCCTTGTTTTAAATGACGACTCCAACTAAATTCGAAGGACTTCTATTAGACAGTCTCGTTTGCAGTTATTCTCACTCCTCTCACACGTTGTGCATTGGTTTCTTTACGCGAGTCGTTATCCTCAGTGCGCTGAGTCTACGAAAGTGTTGAGAGCGACTGTGCCGAACTAGACGTGAAGAACGAAACGTGAAGAAACGTAAGATTTAGTCTTGTTTCCTCCGAAAGTTCGGCAAATGAACATCAGTTTTACTCATCCGGATAGCCTTGACGTCGCAATGGCCGAACCACAGCTGACGACTAAGGTCTGATAGACGTATGCAATAGCCATACGCGAGGGCCGCGTCGTAATGACGGACTAATCACGGCCTAATCTGATGAAAACGGTGCCTGTCGTTCTTCCAGCGGCCGGTCACGAATTATTATTCCTTCAAACGATTTGGTGAGCGTTCGCTGTACGCCGTACACGCTGTCGGTGCTGTGTATTTAGGGGCCGCTGACTATCATGCGCTCATATACCGCTACTTCTAATGGTGGTAAATACTGGAGAAGAAATGCCATGCCCGTGTCGCTTCATGAACCGTCGTTGCTGCTGCTGCTGCTGCTGTAGCGTGTATTATTATTATTATTATAATGTTCTTAGGAATAATGAAGGAGTAATAATAAACATTGCTACTGATATGAGTGAGCCCTAAACGAGGAAAAAAATCAGTTGGTGCGAGGACCGAATATGCCAGACAGGTATGATAGATAAATAGGACCTTGGTTGTTCAGGCTACGGACGTTTAATCACTGCGGCCATCTCTAGTCTCCGCGAAAACAAAACCGCATTTACGTGAATTTAGGCTAAATAGGATGTTTAACATTCATACGATGGCGACATCATGCAAGTTTGCTAGTGACACGTTGTTTTGGCTTTTCTAGCCAGTTTATCCACTTCGGCATCCACCTACTCTTCCAGCGATTATGACGGTTGATACAATTCGTTGTATCTCGTATGGTAATTCGCTATTATAATGTTTTTCATTAGCCGCTATAAAGTTAAACAAATGGATCAACCGTCCAATGCTCTGATCCGCATTAAGAACGCGTTTGTGGTGCTCGTCGAGGGCTGGGTCGATAGCTGATGTCGAGAGTGCGAAGTGTCCTTTGGGCCAGACGAAGTCGACAATTCGACTTTGATAAGTTGTGGGTATGTGTGTGTGTGCGCGTGTATGTGTGTATGTACGCGCACGCGAAGGGTGGAGAAGGAGCCAGGATGGGTGGCGAAGTCTGACTAAAATTTATTGTCAGTGTTAGTCACCGTTGTCTATGTGGATCTTCAACATAGTCGCCTGCCGAGGGAGAGGCCTAAGCGATGTCTCGTGTCTGTTCGTGCTGATTTGTGTTTTTGCCGCTATCGTCGATTCGCCACTATTGGATTATCCAGAAATTCGTGGAATGATATGTCGCCGTGTTAGGGTTGTCGTTGCCGGTTCGACGTTTTGTCGGTTAAACTTGAGCGCTTGGACCGACTAAAGTGTCGGGACAGGCGAGAGGAGAGAACGGTCGTTGGTGATGAGTCCAGACCGTCAGCTAGCAGGCGTTCGACGATCCGGTTTTTCGTCGAGGGTCGGACGCTGTCGAAATAATAATAAGCAATAAAGAGTGCCATACAACTATTCGCAATCGGCGATGATAATGGTGCCTTTTCCTTCTCTTGATTCTGAGTAGGCTCAAGAAGATCTAGCGGTTTAATTTCTGAGGAAACCGGTCGCAATTGAGTAGTGAGCCGTGTGTAGACGAAACAGGAAATTCGTATATACGAAAAACACGGTCATAGCCCCGCAGTAGTATATTTGTCTAGATGTCTTCACAGACCGGTGCGCATGTTTGCGCTGAATGTGCACGTGGTGACAAGCTACGTTCTTAATACCACCGGAAGGGATTCACGCTTTGAGGTGTCGTATACACAATAGTCGGAATGGATCTGTTCCGAATTTCTCATGTGCGTGCCAATGACAATTACATCGTAACACAAAACAGAGAAGCTGATTTAAATGGCGTCCCTTCTCGCAAATGTATGTCGGAGGCAACTACTTAGGAAGTATTCACATTTGAATGGACCCATTTGAGATAGATCACATATACCGGTTGCTTGATGGCATAATCCTACTGCAATTTAACATTGTAGATCTCGTAAGTTCAATGAACTTACTATGCTATAGAGAGGTCTGAAAGACTTGAGTCAACAGGAAAGCACAAAATTTTGCTAAGTTCCGACTGGACGAAAATAAAGCCGTATTTACTTGCGTGGTAAACTGCAGTGCAGCAGTGTGCTAACCATTTGGAAATTTATCATCGTTTGCTGAACAAATGATCTGCAAGTAAATATGCGCTGTGTCCATATGAACTTAATAAAATTACGAAGTCGCACGTTATATAATGTAACAAAGCATGGCTGGCGGCAGGAACGGCATGGATGAGATGTAAGAAATGTTTCATCGAAACGGCTAGTCGTTTTTGCCAATTCCGAGCGGTACGAATATTGCCAAAGCTGAAAGGCACAGAAATTAAATTGTCGGTGACGTCTTTCTACTCAGCGTGACACTGCAGGATGATGCCTCCATTACGTCAGGGTCGCGGACTGGACCTGTCACCGTTTGCCGCCGATGAACTTAGCACAACCTGAATAGTCTACGAAACGTCTCTGTATGACGCGCGCGAAACGTCGCGCATATTGCTTATTTCGCGCCTTGCACCACGATAGGAGGCCGAAGTCAACAAAGGATTTCAAGCGGGCGCGGCTTTGCAACCCAGCTGTGTCAACTGGATCAGGAGTTCTTGCTCTAGCAACATGCCTGCCACAGCATTGTATACGAAAATACATAGACCTGACGACGATTAGGCGATACTTATTGGCCTGTGGCACAGAAATAAGAAGGCCGAGTCTGGTCACTTTTAATAGGTAGCTTCATATCGGGCTTCGCTAACGTTTTTCGGAAATCTGTCAGTAATACTACTAGTTTACGTAAGAGCCAACGTACAAACAGCGCCGCAACGTTGTCTTCATATGAACGCCTTGCGCGAGAGTCTGAAAAGATGGGACTCCGCCAAGGTAGGTCAGCTGTCCCGGCTACGTTTTAAGCCCTTCATTTAAACAAACTGCACAAAGACTCCATCACTTAACCGGTTTGATTATCGGTTATAAAATGCTTCGTGCTTGCCCGAGGTGCTAACAAGGAGACATCTCCGAAAAGCGCGCACGCGGCCCTCGTCCAACAGTTGAGATTGGTCGACAGAGAAGGAGGTCCGTGCAGCGGCCGGAGCCTCGAAACACAAAGGTATTCTCTCAGGAGCTATTTCCTTTCATCAAGATTAATGATCTTTTGTATAGGTACCATGAAGGGCGCGCTCTGAGTGTATGTAAGGCTCGTTGGGAATTCGGCGCGTGACCTCAATGGCCACAGCTAGTGTTCGGTCAACGCGGGTTCAATCGATGGGGGAGACGGTCTTCGTGCGTTCTTTGTGGCTGTTTTAGGAACAGATAGTAGATAGTAGAACACCTCATAGGATTATTGTAATTTGCATGATCGTTGTCAACCCTTTTCAATTTTCTTCCACCTAATTGCCTTTCCAATCACCAATTTTATTAATCTATAGAAAAATTAAACAAGTTGTCTCGACGAGCTTGTACAACCTTGTTTCTGTCTATTGCCCATATGTGTTTTGCTAAAAATACCTCAGAACAGGGCGTTAGCGTTCGAGTTAATCAGACAACCCAGGCAGAAGTTCCTGATAATCACTCCGAGGAGCCATGCGGTAGTAACAGGCGGTTCGCTAGTGTAGAATGTTATATCTGTGGACTATAGCATATGAATGAGCCATTGTGGTTTTGTTCGCGGTGGCCATGACACGTGTGCTGCGTTCGAGCGCGTGAGGTGCATCGTCTCGTTGTTGCGGCGGAGCTAACTTTCACTGTTGCTGTATAGTAAAAGCGTTGCATACCTGAGGACACAGTTATGATTAGCTTACTGGCCACAACCGCCTCAACACACAGGTCTTGCTCATTCAACGGTTTTTTGTTATCCACGGCGGTGTGGCAGTCATAATCATGCAATGACAGCATCAGCACTCAGAATGGGCCAAAGACGTCCAATCACATCCGCCTATTTGCGGCGAATCGGCGACGTATGGACCCGTCCGTGCATAAACATTAGAAGCGTAACCGAGTCATTGCTCGGCTTTACTTTCGACAGCGGTGAGAGAGCAATGTTCATTTGAACAGGTGCAAACTTCCTCTGGAACTACCTTACCACTCATGCGTTGACATATTACACGCATATACGGGCGTATTGTACTGGACCGTCTGCGATTGCAGTGTAACAAGCTCCAGCATCATGAGATTCTGCCATTGCTGAGCCTATTCAAAAACAACTGTTTTCACTTATTATATTACTATTAAAAAACAAAATGTAGCTCCAGCATCATGAGATTCTGCCATTGCTGAGCCTATTCAAAAACAACTGTTTTTACTTATTATATTACTATTAAAAAACAAAATGTCTATGCCTAGGAGTATCTATTGAATTTGGTCGCATTTGTGAGCGGTCGTATGGCTCAACCGCCGTCTCTGTGTATTTAGGGTTTGTTGGCTGGTTTTTGTCTGTTACGGACGTTAACAACACGTACTGCCTATTACGGCTTCCCACGGCAGTTCCAGGCGTGAGGCCCTTTTCAGGTAGTGTTATGAAGTATTTCTAAAAATGTCTCCTCCTGAATATTAGACTCAGTTTAGCTGTAACAAAAAAAAGCAGCCGCAATTAGGTTAGTTCTAGGATCTTGTGCATTTAACACATCGCTGTAGTACGGATAGCATAGAGTTGGCAGTTGAATTTATATTTAAATATGTTGGCGTCTAGGTTCTTCGTTTCTATTCTACTAAACGTAATGGATGTCGTTCACGATTTCTTATTTGGCTCACAGGTTCGGCTGGAAACAACGTCGGTTTCTGTCGAATATGGAGCTCTAATATTCAGCTTAACATCGCGCACCTGAATTACACCCAACTTTAATCTGTCATAAACTGTTCGCCGTGTCCGTATATAACTTCCCCTACTCACTTGCGATGAGAAAGCATGAGGTGAAGCAATAACCAAAGGGATGAAATATCGCGGATATTGAAGACCTTATATACTGCTTACTTCCTGTTGTTGTCCCAACAGAATTAGTGGTGGTTTTTATGGAGCTGTGTTTTACGTTGACATACTGTAAGACGTATCTATGAGTGTCTGCTATTCGTAATTGGTGTACTGGTTGCTGGTTCCTGTTGTTGAATTGGTTCGAAAAGATGATGGATGAGATGGCACGCGTCCTCATAAGGTTTGCAGTAGCTAGAGCAGTGAATATCTGCTCAGGGCCGACTGATTTTACGTATGTTGTTATTTCCTTACTCTTTCCGTTTTCGGCGTTCCAGGAACTGATCGGTTGCCCCCACTTCATACGAAGTTCATAGACTTCACCTGGGCGGTGGCAATGACCACCAATAGCAACCGCACAGTTGACAACGAATAGAGACAGAATATGACCGGGCGCTCGCGTAAGCACACACACACACACACACACACGCAACTATCTAGCTAGCACCATGATCTGAAAAGCTCATCAAAAGTTACTGTGACGATGTGTCGCATTCGAAGAACGACTACAGCGTAGACCATCCCTTCGCTAGATACAGCCATTGAGTCGTGGAAAAAACTTGCTTGAGGGCGGCGCCGTGAAAAACGCGCTGCCATTATGACGTATTTCGGGAATCGCTGAGCAAACAGATAGCGAGAAACAGAAGAAGATGTGAGCGCTATGCTAAACCGAAGGTTCATTGGCTGCGTTTGAAGTTGAAAATGGAAGTTGAAGGCAAGAAACGGATCATGTGGGAGATGGTGGGCAATACATATTGATGCAGTGCGCAGAAGAAATTATACTTAAGTGTGCTGTCTTCGAGCGAAAAGCAGAGATAAATCAGAGTCCTATGTGAACGTATGGAGCTGAGGAAAGCGTCAGCATCATGACTTCTCGGAATATTTACCACTAGAGTAAATAATGAACCACGTCGTAAAGAAAAACTCAATGTTGTTTCACCTTCAGTGTACGGGGGGCCTAATTAGATGGCGGATTATGGGCAATACACTGCTAACGAAATCTATAATCAGGTTACATTCAGGCCCTAGTGTTGGCCTAATTGCCGTCGATCAGGCACTGGCAGTGTTGGTAAACCTTCGACGGAAAAAAGGAGAAAAGTGCGCCCTACTGTGCAAAACGCCACGACTCAAAACCGGCACAACTATGTGATGAAATGTAACCGTGTCTACGTTTACAGAACTGCAATTCATGCATAGGTCACTTAGTCATTATTTCTCGTTGATTTCGAACGTATAATTACACCTGGACGTGAAATGGCGCCATTTTAATTAATCGTCGTGATGAATTGTGAAACTTACCTCGTCACGGGCTTCGCCATTAATAAGGACGTCTGGCGGTTGTTGACCGTGCGCTGGTTTTGATGCACTATCCGAAGTTTGACCGAAATGGTCTCGGAATACATGAATTAATTAGCATTACTAACTAGCCGATCTACCGCTTAGTTATGTTTTCACACAAATGAACACGCCACAGCTACGCCAGACTGCATAATGCAATCGTCCACTTCTCTCACTGGGCGCAACTTCGGCTGCCGATCGGACAAGTGCCCTTGACGATCACGATCGAGGAACAATCCTCTAACGTTAGATGTAATAATACGTTCTATAGTCCCGGTAAGCCTTGTAGCTAAGACGACGGACGCACACGAATCTAGGTCGTTTCCGAAATACCTACGGTCTACCTACATTGCTTTGTGTTTACTTGTTTGTGTGCCTGATTTCCGTTGCTCAAGTAGGTTACTTGGATTTGATTGGCAAAATGTTTCATATTAACTGCACGTCATTCGGTGCTTTATTTCCGTTCGGGTTGTCTACGAAACGTGCTACTTTGAAGAGTTTTCTTGAACGCTAGCTAATCACCTTTGCTACGAGTTCTCTTAAGGTGCGAACAAAGCTCTAGGCTGTGCCGTAATTGGTTGTCTACTTTGTCGACTAGAATTATTGTTTTAAATAGAGAACCGAGAGCGGCATTAGGTAATACAGCCTTCACCGAGGTCGGAAATCGACACCATGATGTTTTGACGTTATGTCTACATATATATGCTATGGCTTGCTTTATACCAATCACAATGAATTCGTCGTGCAATGGTAGTGGAAAAGCCTGTGTGTACCTTCAATTGCAGTGAGTATTCGGTTTGCGTTAGAAAATCTGCGCAGAGAGCGGTTTTTGTGGACGGCTGGGGTGTGTGGACACGCTCTAATGCTGACACACAATAACAGTTATAGTAAGCAACAACGCTTTCCTCTCATGGTCACATGGATCAACCGTCGTTAATGCTGTTATAATAGTCTTGTGTTGACGGATTTATATAAACGATAGCCCACGCCCAAGCGTCTTTGACCTACGGGCTGAGGTCCCGGCTTCACAGGATGTTAATGTTCAACCGGTGTCGCCATTTGACTTCGTTGCTAGAAGCAGACCTTCCAGTCCGTAATGTTTCATATGCGCACAAAAGCAACAGGACTCTGACTCTGGTCTCGGGTGCGTCAGCGGGATAGCTACGGTGGCATTGTGTGATGGTCATTATATTAAACGCTAGCCTGTTTTCTCGGTAAGATCTTACAACTGGGTTCACCCACTATCCTGGGCGCAGTACGATGGTATCTAGGAAGATTTACTATGCAACGCTACGTAGTTCAGGGGGTGTAAACGAAATATGTAGCGAAATATCAGGTTGCTGGCTTCGGCTAATATCAGTTGAAAAAGCACGAGTAGCAGACGAAACAAGTTTGGTTTCGCTTTTTCTCCATTGGACCAACACGACACATTAAGATAAAGTCTGTAAGAATTGGCAATAAAAGACCTGAATATTATATGATCTCTTTGATTTCTAGTAGAAATATGTCTGAGCTGCATTGTTTCATCGCTATAGACAAATTTCGCCATCCCCATAACTCTGACGTCGACGAATATTTTCAAGTCCAAACAAAAGAGGCTGACCTGTTGTCGTAGGACCGTGAAAAAGACCCTTTTCTGTGTTGGCCAAGAGGACTCGTCCGGTCCCACTCGTTTTTCCTCCGACTTTGCCTTCTTTCGGACTGGTCTCATGAGGAATGTCGGCTCGCCGGTGGGCGATCACATCATCTTACTGCTAGAGGTGGTGGTGATCGCGTGTTTGTTGGTGATGCTGCCGTCCTGGACGTCCTTTTGATGTGTAGACGGAGAAGAGTGGTAAGGCACGCATCGTGGTTCGGGTTCGACGCCTACCAGTGCGTATGCAGAGGGGGACACGGCGGCGAGACCGGGTAGAAAAGAGAAGCCGTCTACGAAAGCACTGAGAATGGGTCTGAATTGACATCCGAGCCAGTCGCTTTTGACTCTGACCGTCTGCGTTATGTAGACAGGCCTACCAAAAGTAAAAGGTAGATTTCTACAGGCGTCTTGGCCGGCACTGCCTCTTTCCTGGCCTCGGTTTCTTCTCTCAAGACAGAGTCATTTACTCCGAGAGAACGAAAGGGGAACATCAGAGTTAATGGCACCCGCTCCGACATCAGGAGTTGGCTAGCAGCGTTCGTGGCTTTTTCGGTTGAACAGATGTGTCTATATTCTATTGTTTGTCCACTCAAGAATATGGTTCAGTGCTGCCCTATTCCGTGTGTTAATTATGCTGAAGGCGAGCGGATAGAATGTAGGAACTAAACTGAGGGTGGACGATCCGCAAAGATTGCTACTACGTAAGCTGAGATTTCTTCCAAGTATACATGTAGTTAAAGAGCGATGGATAAGCGAAGCGTATTCTGTTCCGAAGATAAACGTGACAGAACGCACTGTATCGGCATGTGCTCTACATAAAATATTTGCTGATGCGGAAGGACCTCGGCCACTTGTTCTGGCATGAGTGGAATTTAGCTTGGCACGATTCTAAAACATACATCACTCTAACGGTAGCAAATGCGCGATGGTATAAGATACTACAAAGCCGATCTGCCGTCGAGTGAATGCCGCGACTTTATGGTGGTTTGCTCCGCTCATGCGTTTCGGTTGCGTGTGAATATTTTACAAGTTTGTCGAAGCTGCACAAAAATGCAAGAATTACGTGCGCAATTCATTTTAGCGTGCGTTTCATTTATTCACGCCGGTAGGACCGCAATGTAAACCGATAACTGATTGACAGCTCCGGAGGCCGCCATACAGCGGCGACCAAACGGTAGCTAGACAACCGTTTATTCCGGCTCTTGGGATTTCAACGACACACTCGGTGGAAATGACGCCGGATAGGAGCAGCGAGCGGTCGGACGGACGAAACAACGGTCCGAAGTGGAGCGATCTTTGAACCTTCGCAATATTTCACTGATTATTTCACCGCGTCCCGGTCGCTCTTCGGGCACATCTAAGCGGAACATATAATGCTTCGCTCTCAAGGCAGATTCGAACACAACACCTAACATTATCCTTAGTACTTGCAAGAAAAACACTATAAACAAAGTCATGATTTTTCACACATTATTTTTCAGGCTGTCATTTTGGTGCTAACAAAAAAAAGAAAGGAAAATGGACAAGCCTGTCGGGAAATCTTCCGGAAAATGGACAAGCCTGTCGGAAAAGACAGGCTTGTCCATTTCCGGAATATTGTATCAACCGTTTGCCTTGGTGCCGCCTGGACAGGCGGATAGCAACGCATGGATCATGAATAGATCCGACACGTAAATAAGTCTACGTTGGCCTCGAGCAATTGCACTGAAATCAGGTTCAGGCCCGCTCGGTAAGGAAGATACAGTAAGATTTCCGTCGAGTCTCCGCTCTATCATCTGATTTCTGCCAGGTTCAGTTGCTACCCGCTTTTATCCGAAAGGCCTGAGCTTTTCGTTTTCCATAGCGGACCAGAGTTCACAAAAGGATTTGTTCGCGTGTATCAAAGTAGTCATATTGTAAAGCAAAATTATGTGACACCATCTACTCCAAAATCGCGTAAATGACGGAGAGGGGCAAAATCCGTGAGTTAGGAATACACCTAGCATAGTAGCGTCTGTACACTAGTATTCATAGCCATCTGTGTGTATACTACGCGCATTAATTAGCACACTCATCGTGACCAATTGTGTGATTAAAAGCAGTCTTACACAGTCCGATCACAAACTCTGCAGCACTTCGTGGTCTCTTCTTTATTTTCGTTTTGGTGTCCTTATATCCCCCAGCAAAGAAATGATGTGTTTACTTCTTCCCGGTACGGTACTACGTACAAATTTGTTCCTTACCTAGTGAAGCGACGTCGGCCAAACACCCTTTCATTTCGTTGGGCGTCATTATTCAACTCAGGTATGAACAACACAACCACCACGTAACGTCTGCTTTCGCTTTTTACGAGAACATCAACACAAACTTGCCGTGCTTTATGGGTGTATACGCAGTGTTTCAGAGGGGTACGGCGGCCGCCGCCTCAACGCGATTTGAGCGAAACGAACGGCATCCCTGGCGGCTACGATAGTACCTGTGGCGGCTCTGTCCAATGCCGAAGCTGTCGGCGCGTTCTGTACGCGTCAGCTAGTTAAATTGTTTATGATTGGTTGTTTTTTCGCTTTTGTTTTTACCAGCAAAAGCCATCCGGCGCGTCGAGGCGTCCAACCTGGCTCTTGGCTTTTGGTGCAGGCGACCGAAGACGTACGTCGGCGTGCCCACGTTGTGCCCATCTATCGTACGACTTGAGTGTGCCATAACGTCTCACACCGGCTGAATGCTCACAATCGCTGAGCAAATGGAAGCTAGCGCAAACGGCTATGGTAGCTTCGATCTTCGGCTGTCACCCTTTTTCCGACTGGTTCAACTTTTTAAAATCGATTCCATCAGCGACCAGTAATGGCGACTGCGTAGCGTGATGGGACGAATAAGTAATGCTACCGCTGTCAGAGTGAGGTGACAGTAAATTTGTTGCGGCTCCGCCATCTGCAACAGTTGAACATCGCCGATGACCTGCTCATTGTCAGCTCGACAGCGGTGCCCAGTAGCAGATGTATGCTCACAGCTGTAGTCATTATCAAGCCTAAAGCGATTATAACATGTCGAAAAAAGCGTTTTGTTAGATCTATATGCCTGTCTGTACACACCTGCCGAAAACTACGATCGCCGGTATTTACAATATGAGAACTACCACCGTTACCACGACTCCCTAACTAGTGTCCATAAAAATCTATATCGTAGCACAATATCAAGAACGTAATCTTATGAACGGTTTCGAACAACAGCCAACCGAAGGCACGAAGAACATCCGTCGAACGAAAGGAAAATGTTTATTATGTCAACGTACAGTTTTTGTGTCTGGCAATCATACACTTTCTCACAGATGAGCAGAATCGTTATGAAATACCCGCTCAGTATTAGCAGTTAGACAGCGAAACGTTTTTTTTTGGTGTCTTGTTGTCATTCTCGCCGTGTAAAAATTTCGAAGTTCCAGTGAGTCATAATGCCAATGGCTATGCGTTCGCCAACGTCGATGTCTTGTGATAGACACAGTTTAGATCACGAACGAATCATGGCGGGCCGGGCAAGCCAACAACAACGAATCCATCGACAAACGGTAACCACAATTCATGACTGTGCGGACGAAGTGCTTGACAGAGATCGTTTAAATGTCTTGTTCCACTGTGCCGGCGTCCACGTTCTCGACGGTGGGTCGGTTCCCAGCGATGTGCACAGTGCGCACGGAAGGAGTCCGCTGTGCGCAGTTAAATTCAATGTCCAACCTGGCCATATTCATATGCGTAGTTGGTTCCAGTTGTGGCGGCTCTCATAGTGGCCATGTTAAGCTTACGATGATGATGACATTTTGCTGCACGAAACGGGCGTGAAATGGGCGCGGAAGTATTCTCTAGGGCTATGGGATCTGATTGAGACTTGACCGTATAAACATTTCGCCAAACCAGCCAAAACGAGACGAAGTCGGATTGACTTCGTCAATCATTTCGTTTGTTCCTGCAGCACCAGAGTCGGCTTTTGCATTTTGTTGTCGTGTCAAATAGTCTATTCATGACTGACGGTTTGGATGCCGCGATCAATGTGGCTTTCTTGGTGCGCACAGCCAATATCGATTAGAAATTAGCTACTGATCCGCGGTTCCTGGGCGGTAATGCGAATAAAAGTAACAGTTAATTAGTGATGGCCCTTTATTTGTGTACGCCTACCAGTCGTATGTTATTATACTTCTGCGCAGAAAAACATTTTTTCTCTATGGGCTGTGCTACCAAACCGGATAGTCGAAGACCCCATGCGTGAATAGCGGAGCCCATGTGAACTAGAACACCCACGGCGATATCGTAAGAGACTGGACTCCAGTGCAGATCCAATAGCTAAGAAAATATCGTCATCAGGGACCACTACTGTAATTGGTTTTGGATCAAGGACGCAGAAATAGAGGGATTCCATTCACGACCGCATAAGCAACTGCATTAGTATCACGCGTCGTCGCCTGCCTATTTGGCGCAAATTGGTAGGCTTTGTCGCAAAGAGCCGATGTCGCTGGTATTCATTGAAAGACCCTTTCTTCTGGAAACAATACCCAGCAAGAGTATGTATATCTATATATGTTCTCTACAGGAATGCTTGTACTCTAATGGATGCGCGCTCCTCGAGTGGGCCTTGTTGCTGTATTTCTTTAGGATTAGGCATCGTGCTCAGTGAGGAATACGCTTGCCTAATGACTCGCGCGTCAGACCTCGGTCACTGATTTGGACGAGCAGAAGCGGCGTCCGAGTAGATTGGAAGTGTTTGTGGTATGCGCGATTGTGGATCGACGGGCCGACTTGAAGAAGAGACAAAAAGAGATTTCTTCAACTGTCTACCACGTATGCCGCTTATCTGTCTGCTACCATGGTGGTATGGCTCGCGTGTGGTTCGCTGAGAAGCAACTGTTGCTGGCCCATTACGACTACGACCATCCGAAGTAGTGGTACTTGTTTGTTGTCGTTGTTGTTGTTGCTTTGGCCCGAAAATAGACCTGTCGACCGAACGCGACAACAACAACTAAACTAGCTCTCTCAGATACTGCTGGCGGTAATGGAGGGTAATGGGAAAATGGTAAAGTTTCGTATCGCAGTTGGAGGCGGTGGACGTACAGGACTGATCGGCGACGATAACTGACACAGAAGAACTTCAGCGTTTGGATTCTCACAGTCAACCCTTCCTGCCTGCCTGCCCGGCTGGAGGCAACCAAATGGCGACGAATGGCACTTGATCGAATCTCAACATCATGATATCAACATCGGCGAAGGTGATAATACACACGGGTTGAATGAGACTGGTTGGCACTATTCGTCGAATCGGTTCTATGTCATGACCACAGCCGTGGATGAAATAGATGTGGCACGTTCGTTTCGAGGGTTCGACCAAGTGGTGCATCGAGTGCATTTGTTGACGCCATTCGCCGCGGTAGTTGTGGCCAACTGTCTGGCTATGGCTTCATTGGCATCGATTGAAGGATTAGGTTGGACAAAAATTAGGCGTAGTCAAATTGGGCTGATGTTTGAGAACCTCAGTCACCGTGCGCTCGTTCCAGCTAAAAATCGTAGAGAAGTGCCGGTACTAAATCACTATTGTGCGATATACTAAATGCATTGGACTCGCGCGCACAGACGACGTCGATCTCTGAAAATTGTCCAGACCTTTGTTTTGTGGCGGTATTGCGGGACATGATGACTTCAAAAATGTATTCTGTACGCTTTTTTGGAAAGCCCGGAGGCATGGCTGAGTACATAATTTTGCGCTGCGTGTCAATTATATTGTTAGCAGCATTTTTTGTTCTAATAACGTCTGTTACTGCTACAGTTACGTGGTCGTTTCTAAAGCATCTGCTCTCGCCACTTGAACACTTGTTAAGCGACGAACGTTAGTGAAGTTAATTAGAACTTAGTTCATGCCAATTAACTGTCGCTCCGTTGCCGGAACTGAGTGACGTTTACCACTGTTTCATGTAATGAGCGACGAACGACTGCGGCTCCTGTCGTATTGCTTGGAGTAATAACAAACGCGTATGTATAGACGTCTCGGTTGCAACAAAATAGAGTATCTTTTAAGAGTGTCACTCATTCGAAAGTTTTAACCTCTGTTCTGCTATTTTCGTAATGGCAATGCTTAGCGAACTTTAACCGCGACTAAACAAGAGCAACCAGCAATAGCAAGCAGTCCAGGAAGTTCAGCGTCGTGTTTCTCGCGAGCTTAATCCAGCTAAAAAAATTCTGGATATACGATTAAGACCACACACGTTTGTTTACATTGTTTAGTGTTTTTGCGCTAATTAGTTTTTCTCGCCGCCGGTTATATAAGCTGGTAGATTATAACAATGCTACATCATAGATGCGACGTTATATTCTGCATGATATCTAATGGGAACACGATTATGTAACTTTAAAAAATGGGCGCATGATGTTTAATACCAGTTAGGTCATTCCAGGAATTTTTTACATTGCTTTTGTATGATGCATAAATAAATACTCAGATATTAGACTTAGCTTAGAATAAAGTTCCATCGAACGGCTGATTTGTTGGGTAAATATTTTAGAATAATAGTAATATTACTAATAGTTGTAATCATTATTACTATTCATATTTGCTTATACAAGGGTACGATAAAATAGCGGTATTATCATGTTCTCTATAGGTCGATAGTTTTCCGTGTTGTATTTTCTATAATTGTAAAACACTTGATAACCTTGGTGTTTTGTCGTTGCGCACGTCACGCCGTATATACGTACTTTGTTTCGGCTGCTAGACATAAAATATCATTTCCCTCGACTCCCACTCTCGATTCATAGAATGTCAACCCCGCTTGAAGGTCTCTTCGATGTCTCTATGTACTTGCCGTTTTCTTCGTATAGTCGATTCCATTCACCGTAATTCACTTCGCGCAATGTACGGTTCCGATCGTTCATAAATTATGCTTCCTTTTTCGTCTTGCGTTTTCCCAGAATTATTGCAACGAATATCACTGCCGCGTTTTAATTATGCGAAATTTGTACCGCACATCTTTGCTTCGTTTTCGAATAGTATGTCGCTAGCTGGAGGATTGGCCCGCCTTTCTTGATCCTGCTGACGGCTGTCAGTCTTCTGTGCCCGGTAGGCGCCGCGCATTTTTGTTCGATGACTTTTACTTTTCTCAGCCTTCTGTCTATTGTCTCCCTTGTATTGTAAATCTTATATAAGCAGTTTTGTACGTATAGAATTCTGCTAATTGAGCGATAGTCTTTTGGAATCTATTCTAAATTAAAAAAAGAGCGAAAAAGCTGACCTTTTGGTGTAGTGAGAAAAAAGAGCTCAGAAAATCGATGAACGTGTCAGATAGCAGAAGACAGTTACTTTCAAGTTATAAATTGGCACTAAAAATAGCAACTCTACTCAAAACGAACGTATCGCAACAGTTCCGAACTCTTCCGTAATCATTTTGGTATGCTATTAACAGAATGCGTTCAGAATTTGAGTCTCGAAGAAGAGAACAATTGCATATATTGCATGCAAAGCCAATACTGCCACTCAGGCGTAGCGAAGTTTTTCACCGGCTGTTTGCCACGAGGGGAAGCTAAGTTACGTGTAACTCACTCGCAGTCATTCACACTGAAGTACGGGAAAAGTGTTAGCAACGGAGGTTCGAGATTATTTGTGTCAACGGATTTCCGAAACGATGCGATATAAACTATATACTATAGACTATATTGTATATATCCTTTTTTGGGAGGTGATGCTAGTCGCTAATCTCACGCTAGGCGGTCGCTCATAATGATGGTGACAGTGGCATAACGATATTAACAAAAGCCCACATAGATCGAGCCGGTAGGTTGTTTCGATGACTTTTTGCTAGAACAAGTACGCGGTTTGTTGGTTGCTCGTTGACGGGTAGAAGTGATTGACGAAAGAACAACATGCCTGACCTGTCTTCTGATATGTTCTATTACCTCGACATGATTCGGTTTAATGTTAGCACTCCAATGATTTATTTATCTTATGACGTGCGAGATCGAATATGCCTGCGGGAACGATGCCTCGCGAAGAATCATCGAGAAGAGTCGAACAAGCGAGAAAACATAACCAACCAAACACGGGGCGGCTCCGATAACAGCGAAAGCGGTGAATTAGCAGAGACGCTGCCATCGGCCGCCATTATGTTATGGTGTTATTGTTCGTTCCTTAGGAGATATAAGCGCATGCACCCATCTGGTGGAAACAGCTAAAACCATCCAGCTTTGGCCACTGATGGCTGCTGTTGCAGCTACCTTTGAAGTTACAGCTTTTATTTGTTGTTTGATAGACTGTTGACGAACAGTATTAAGCGAAGGCCACACCATTGTAATGCAATAGAATGTCGAAGGATGACGGCAAGAAGGAAATTAATTTAAATTTGTTGCACTTGTATATATGGCGCTATCCTGTTTGAGTTTCTATTTTCGGTTCGAGTTACTCTCGATGTTCGAATTATTTTGTTTTCGACAATACATTGCTCTGTATTCGTCATCATCGTGCTCGTATTTGTCGAAGTCATCGATACTCCAGGGTATTATTATTATTTTTATTATTGCTGGCCGGTTCTGACGGGCGGTTTGTGTGTTGCTGTGCCTGTCCTTCAATGTATTCCGTGTATATTGATGCTTTACGGCCCGGCAACCGCCACTGGATGGCAGAGAGACATCCCGAAAGTCGGATATCTATAGATCTAGGCGAATATATGTATGTAAACGTATGTAATATGTGGCATTATCCGGTGCATTCCCGGGAGGTTTGCGTCCGATCAGGTCAACCACCAGCGCTACCATTATCAGCACTAGCATCTTTTGTTCTTCCTCTCTCCATTTCGTACTTCTGCCCTGATGTCTTCTGCGTTCTGCCTTCGGTGTCCAGACGTCCGCGTCTCGCTCGTCGATCGAGCGGCGTTGGAGCAACTGCGACATTCACCGCGTATGTGGCTATAACCGATACCGTGTCACCTCCCGGCTATCGTCGTCTTGCGGAACAGTCGCGACACAGTTGACTTAATTGCGATTACGTCGCTGGCACCATCGACCAACAAAACGTCACCGACCGGGGTGAAGAAGTTCTGTTCTGAACTGAACATCATCGTTTTCCTCTCATTTCTGGATGATTTTGATTCAGCTTTGAGGTTCGCGTTAGGCAGGCGAGGTACATCCCCGTAAACGACTAAGCTCGGCACGCACACAGACTGTGCGCCAAAGTTCATGTTCGTCTTGAGGGGTCGTTGTCACGCACCCATTTCAATTACCAACGGTCACGTACGAATTGTAACGATGCCGGCCCGATGGAGAGTGAATTCTGAGCAAACGTACCGCAGGCCAATCAGATACTCGGTGTTTACAATTCGTATAGTCCATTCCGTAATTTAGTTTAACGTAACTATTTCAGACACAAATAAAAATGCTGTTTCTTCTATTGCGCCGTTTATCTTCTGCATGTCGTTCTTACTGTTTATACTGATTTCCTTCTGTCGTTTTTTCGTTTCTCGGCCCCTCTGTGGCTCCTGTGCATCTGCTTAATCACGGTCTGTAAAAGTGGCTTTAGATGTGCCGTAGAGCCGTCACTGTTTGGTATTAATTATTATTTGTGTGTGCGTGTGTGTGTGTGTGCCTGCATGTTTGTTTGTACGCGTGGAAACGCTACCGGAGGCTGTCCCCATACTCGCTCGGAATCGAGACATCGTAGCTGGTGTTGAGAGTTGTTTTACCTTTGCTATTATCGCATACAATTTTTTTCTTAGCTGATGACACTCTTCGTCTGCTGCTGGAGCCGCTACCGAAACGGTCGAGCGGTGGAAGTTGCCGTCACCGGAAACGCGTTGTGCTCACATCGGTGCCCTTCTGTTCTTTGTCGTTGTTGTTGAATTGTAGTTGTTTTCGCTTGCCATCGACAGCGAAGTGCCATCAGCTGTAATAATCAACTGCTATTGTTTCAGAGAGATGACACAAATAGAAAACCCCGCCTGTTTTTGGCAGTACTTGTTTTGTACATGACCGTATTGAGCTAGTACGCGGTAAAGATAGCGCTCTATTTGGAAGTAGGAAAGGATATAGATAAGTAAAAGTTTATTATGGTTGTTTACGTTGGACTACACAAAAAATCAGAACCCCCCGATGAACAAAAGTCTTGTGAATTGTCTGAAATTTCACCTTGAATGATGCAGTACAGCGCAATAGAATTAATAAACGTTGTTATTGCTCTAGTGTTCATGCTTAAGAAGCGTGAAAAAGCCAATTCCACAAAGGCTATACCTGTATGTAATTTCCGCGCAACGTAAATATCCTACTATAGATGTTAACGGGCTTGACATCGATGTGTCCAGCAACAGCTTCAAATGCGCTGTATTAGCATGTTTTCATTACTGGCGCGCGCTCTATCTTCACGCGCACCGTGTACATTTGTTTTCTAGTTCAAGTTGCCTTCCTATATATATATATATATATATATATATATATA
>MNPL01005681.1:0-14496 GCA_002081605.1 Tropilaelaps mercedesae
ATATATATATATATATATATACTAGTCCATTCCTTCCCTAATAATCAGAGTCATTTTTCATCGTCATCATCGTACTTAACGCTATATAGAAGCATAGCATTAAAATAATTGTTGAAAAGAAGCTTGTTCTACATGACTTACTGTTGTATTAACATATCGTTTTTGAGAAAACTCTCGTTGTGAAATAAAAATATCATCTCAATTTTTTTGCTTACTAACCTGTGGAGCGCGTTCACGAAGTTTTGTCGCTTTAAGTAGATACAGAGTGAAAGGAGGTAGGTGTTAAATCGCGTCAAGCAATTTTCAATCAATTTCATTTCTAAAAAGAGCTGCTCAAGTGAACCAGTGCGAAGGCATGCCATGAACAGATTCTCGATGAACACTTCATTGTCACATCTGAAATGTGGTATGCAACTGTGAGTTTTCTTCTCTCGCTAAATCATTTTATTGTCATGTGCCTTCGTATAAAATCGGTTCTTCGCCAGCGGTAGGATGGCGATCAGCTTTATTGTTGTACGAGTTTCAAGCCTAACTACACAATGTCTTGATACTAATATCTCAATAGGTTAAAGGTAATTAGTGTTAGTCAGCTAGGGTCCTATCTAAGGGATCCAGAGGCACACGATTTAAGTCAAAGCAACATAGCCATGTGTCATGCAGTTTGGCGACCGAGATTGGTATTTACTTTTAGAAAACGTCACAGTGTATCATATGCAACAATATTATTGGAGTGAAATGACAAGCTCAAGGTACAACCCACTTGTTATCGAAGCAATACATAAGTGCTCTGTTCAGCTGCCCCTTGCGAGTCAGGTACGAGATAATGGTAGAGTGACATGCAAAGTTTTCCAGATAGAACCAGCTCTCTGTCGAAATTGTCACCAAGTGATCCGTGCCCTGCGAAGCCTGATACTGGATGCCGTCTGCAAAAAGGTCCCCAGGTACTATGTATTGTGCTCATTGCGAACCACTTTGTTCTTGTTCACGTTTTCAATGTACTATATAATTGAATGTGGTAACAAATCACCCAGAGAGGCTATCACTCTCTTCAGAGGCACAGCTGCAAACCGCATATCTTGTACATTGCCAAAAGAACCAGGTAGTGTGGTAACATATAGTCGTATGTCTTGTATAAGATATTACAAACTTATCGTTTGCTATAGATACTCGATGAGGTGCAAAACTCAATAAATCTTTTTCCTTCTTGCACTCTTGCACGTTCTTTACACCGTGGATATATGTAGATATATGCAATTTTCAAGTTTTCCTTAGAGCGCGCATTAACGTATAAAAGCATGTGTAATTGTGGTACGAAAACAAACTAAAAAAACAATAATTTATGTATATACTGACTCGCTTTGATGTTCTTTAAGTTGGCGAGTGGACAGAAGACAGCTGCAGCTCTTGTAAGTCCAACATAGGTCGAGTTTTGCAAAACTGCGAGGATATCCTTTAGAAGTGGACTCTCGGTCTTCGCGTTGTTCATGTTCAATGGACGCCTCAGGCAATAAATCAGCTTATCTCGGGCCAGTGACCAATCACCTGCCTAAAATTTATCGCATAATAACAGTCAGAACTAGCATAAACCGCTGCAGATAATTTATTTGAAGGTGAATAAAGTTCCATTATTTTACAGCAATTGCTTAGTGTAGCCACAAGCAACGAAAGGGTGTACAGAAATGGCAGTTTAATAGGAAGCTTTTGAGAAAAAAAAATACGCAAGTGTTTCATCTGTCTATTTGTCTAGTATTTAAGGAATAGTTTTCTATGGAGTTTTCTATGGATGTAACTAACCTTTATCATTGAAATCCCCCATGTGGCTAAAACAACGTTAGTCTGCAAATTGCACTTGGTCGAGACCTCTAAAGCCAATTGGAACCTCTCAGCGTCCAATAGTTTGTCACGAAGCTTGCGGTGCACATTACGCCAGTCTTTATTTTCGCTATTCTTCTGCTGTAACAATTCTCTGAAATTCGTAGTGTTATAGTAATTCATTTCTTTCTTTGTAGAAGCCAAATATTAAAAAAGTGTTGGAGTGTGAATTTCTATGTCTTCCTATATTACTGTTATATCATTGGTGGTGGGTCTATACATGTGTGGTCTAACAGAATGATAGGTGTTTGCTTCGTATTTAAGAAACAGCAGGTTTCATCCACGCCGTTACATTGAAAATTATTTACCTAAAATCAAGAAGATGCATTACGCGAGAAACAAGTCAATGAATAACTGTAAACATGCATAAACAGCAGCCAATGGTAAGATAATTTCTATTTGAAACAAATTATCTAAAGTAATACCTGGACCTCAACAGGAAAATTTTCTTAAAGAAAATATTCATTTGCGGTTGCAAAAAGAATTACTAGGATTACAGCAATTTTGTTTGGCTGTAAGTCTAATGAATAAGCATTTTGACCAACAGATCCGAAAATTGGGTTTTAATTAAGGTGGAGTTTTACATTTTTAAACAATAATCATGGTAAGATTATCCACAGAGAACGGCTTGACACGGTTATCTATATCTTAAAAGCCAACCGAATCATGTAAACTACAAAAATTCTTTATCGAGGACGGGTTTTTCAGTAATCCGGTGACTGAGCCTCTTTAGTGTGTTCTGGTTGTTATGTGACCCCCTCCATGTATTTGGTAGATGTATTTATAGAATGGGTATAATCCGGCAGTATGGCCACATGAATTCACAGAACCCGGTCAGAGTAGATTTAATGAGAAGTTAAGCACTCTCGAAAATATTAAGCATAATTGAACGAAACATATAGCCTTGTCATTTTTGATAGAGCAAACCTAGCAACTTGCGGTGATCAGACAATATAAAAAAGATTATCTTGCACAAAAACAAGCAAACCCGTTGGACAGCTTTGAATACTTACTTCGGAATTAAACTCTGACAGTTATCCTTAACCAGGAGCTTGAGCAGATCGAGGGTTTGCAAGTATGAATCGCACCACTCCAGCGAGGCTTGCTTGTTCGTTTTGAGCAAATTAAAACGTGCTTTGATTAGCAGTGCCTGTAACATGGCTATTCCTAAGCCATGGTCAATTTCCGACGGTGACCCCAGTAGGGGCACAAGACGATCGCATAGACTAAGAATAAACTCTGCCGCTGTCTCAGGATTCGAGTGCCGATCCAGAATGGACAGGCATAGGCTCACACTCGGTGCACGCTCATAGCAGAAGATTCGTCGTGTAGCAATGTTGTACTCACGGTTCTGCTCGTTTATTGGCGCCTTGATGCGCCACGTTGTCTCTACTCGAACTGGTGTGACCTTTTTGGAGAGAGTATTCGGTGTAAAATGTTCGATTGCCTCAATGGCTTCAACCACTTCGGGCTCAACGGTTTGAACAAAACAGTCGTCGCACACCCTTGCAGGTACGCGGCCGTAGCCTGTGACTAGGAGTCGACCTAGAATCAATATTATAGCGTTATCCGTTGCAGACTGAAATTCCAAACAGTCAGTGGTTAGGTAGTGTGTTTGTGAAAACATACCCTTAGATGAGCAGTTCTTGCAAACGACTCGTCCACAGCGCCGACAATGATGTTTCCGTACCAAAAAAGCAAACTTAGTCTGACAAATCATGCATTTAGTAATGTCCTGGTCTCGTACCCACTCCTTCACTGAAGGAGGCTTCGAAGGCATAATAAATGACGACATGGAAGCTCGCTGAAAAGTACAAAACATGCTTATATCACATCGTCTACTTCATCTCTCCTTCCTTCAGCCTGAATTCACAAAACTTTCCTCAACCGAAAGGCCGAAAAATATGTGTAAGTACGTAAGGAAACCCAATTACTTCTCTATATCAATTGTCTCCAAAATAGCCCCGAAATTATCAAAATTGAATATGAAAAGATTATCGGATATATATATTGAAACATTTTAAGAAATGCTTTGCAGAAAAGCTATGGGTAGGGCGAGGATTTTACACTTACTTGAATGTGAGCGCTAACTGAAGCTCTCTTTTGCGCCTTATCTGTCATGTTGCTAAGCTCCAAAGCTTTCTTGGCAAACACTTCACAGAGACCGTCAACCTTTGCTACGAACTCCGCCGAAAGGGACTCCGCACGTTCGAGTATCCTACCCACAAGTTCAAGGTGGCCATTCATGAGAAGCGTCTCGACAATTAATTCGGGCCATTCATCCAGATGAAGATACTCCCACCTTTGCGCTATGGGAATGGCTAATAGTGCTTCCAGACCCAATGCCTGCGCTTCTAAGCGATTAACGAAATCCTGCTCCTTCGCGTGTGTTGAGATCATATATCTGAGCAAGTATAGTTTTCCTCGACACGGCGTTAATTGGTCTAACAATCGTCGACAAAACGCTAACCTTGCCTCTGTATTCGAAATATTGTCAACGATTCGAAGCCCAGCGAAGTAGTCCTCTTCACGGTTGAGTGCAAAATGATGACATGCGCTTAACTCTTTGACGGTTTGAGTAAGCTGAACGTTGCTGGTATCTATAAGGTCCAAGATTGATATTTTGTAGATAAAATCGAACCGATTCCCTTCGCGAAGTTTACTGATCACCCATGGTATATCCTCTGGGACTGACCTCCATTCAACGTGGAGTAGCCTTCCAATGGATTGATAAAGCAATGCCCGCTCCATCTCTTTGACCAGTGGCCCATAATGAGGATCTTCTTTCAAAATGACACTTTTTAATGCCTGACAAGCATTCTCAATATCTTTGTCTGTCCAGTAAACGTAATTTTCAATGAATCCATTCGCCCTCTCAGAAGAATTGTCCATGCGGAGAAGATAACGATAGTTCTTTCTTATGAGAACCTTCAGGATAAGCTGCTTCAAATGGAGCAACTTTGAGGTGACAAGGCGGCTACCGCAAATAGCATCGCAGAAGTCGATACACTCCAACATTTTTACCAGCGAGTCTGGCTGACCCATCAATGACTCGAGCACAATCCATATATCGTCCGCGACATTGCCAGATAGTAGAGTCTGCTTGGCATCGGGAAGAATGGCTAACATCCTCTCCAGTGCTGAAGATCCTTTGCTTTCGGTCAAAGAACTTCTTTCAATTTTCTCCCCTTGCAACATTGTTTGTTTCAATATAACCCCTACAGGAGCACAGTGTTGTTCCATATATCGAATGACACTCGGCGGCAGACGCAACCCAGTATTACGATGACGCTCACACAGACTCGAAGATCCCGGCGTAGATTGAAGGTTTAGGTAGAATTCGGTGGACCGAACAAACTCAAATGTGAAACCGCTACCTCCAACTGTAACGAAAAAGCCTATATATATATATATATATACACATATATATATATATATATATATTCTTCCTGGTTTATTCCCATTTCGTCGCAGAAATTCTGCTTTTGTGCTACTAAACAATAACGGCTCTCCTTCAACAGATAGTTTGAATCCTAAACGTAAAAATAACAATGTTCAACCTCTCTGTGAGGCTGGATCAAGAGCAGTCCACAATTTTGCCATCAATTCCGTCATCCGTCAGTTCATAATGCCTGTGTTATATCGTACTGTCGTATAAATTCAGAAATGTTTATTTAATGAACGACTATCGGCAACGTACTCTTTAGCAATGTGATTCGGAGAAGATCACGTTTCGGGTCGTTTACAAAGTACTTCCCCTTGACAATTTCTTCCATTTGCCATGGAACGTACAGCTGAAATGAAACACACAATGCCAGTTTTAATTCTTGTGTTTCTCTGCAGATATTATCGTTATAACGAGACACAGAAAATGAGGTGAATATCATCAGCCTCAATTGCCTATAGTTACTAATAAAAACGTTCTTGTATGATTCTAAACACATTTTCAAATGTACTCTTAGGTAAGATTATTAGTTCACTCTGTGTACATGTAATGTTCTTGGTACCCACCAAGTTCTTCATTCAAGCGGAACGATCTGTCATATATCTATCATATTGTTAAAGCAATAGGGGTATAGCGAAAGTCCAAAAAGTTAGTTCACGAAAATGGTGTGCATATAGTAAGTCAGAGACGTTAAGAACACGCATCCATTTCTACAAAAATACACTTGGATACCATTTACGTTAAAACTGCTATTATTTTAGATCGACATTCAACCCCATTGGCATCTGCGCCTTGTGAACATCTAAAAGCATATTATTCACCTCGTGTCTGTGGGGTTTTTTATCCTTGTGGCATCTTATGTAATTTATAGTACATTGAGTGGTATTGAACGGCTATATTATACAAATTAAGCAGTTAAAAGTATGGAGTTACTTTTATTGAGATCGGAATTAGATGCTTTCGGATACGAAAGCGCTGCTGAAAGGTCTTTCTACTAGCAGTAGCTTTAGAGATAATACTTCGTTCATGACAATCTACTCAGCGAGTTAATTCTCGTTTTATATATGGATAGTACAATGAACTGAGCGTTATTGTGATATTTTGGCTATATGCTAAGCCAACTATGATAAAATATCTAAGAACCTTCCACTTTGCTGACCTTAGTTTCGTACCATATGGGCTCGTTTTAATAGGTCATTTATATATGACCTTTCGTGCCCCTTTATTCCAGTAGAGTTGGAATTTATTTTTTTAAATAGCACGTTCGGCGATCTAGGTTTTTCTAGTCTGTTAGCTCTTCTATTATCGTCTATATTACTATGAAGATTTCAACCAAACGGCACTTTTCATTTCAAATGTTTACTCAAGTGGGGATGAGATATTATATTTTAAGCAACTAGCATAACTACGCCCAAATGTCAAGGCTGCAACAAATGTTTTCGCCATATCGCATACTGCTTGATCGTAGATTTTGATATTTGAATTGTATGTGCCCTAAATGACACAGAGTAGCACATTCGTAGATATTTGAAAATGCATATAACTCTAAATGTACGCCTCCAAGATTGCTTAATCACAGGAAAGCTCCCCGAATAACTTCTGGCAATTCTAAGAACACTAAGAGAGAATATTACAACGAGTCGTAAGACACCACTCACTGAATGCCTACACGAAACGACCGAGGGACCATTATAAGCTCGGATGAATCTACCAAGCACCGACCTCGCCCTCAATTAAGTCCCACACTAGTCACTGAATGGTTGCAGTGACATGCTAGCGCCATTAGCATTATCCGAAACCCCTGTAAAGAAAAGAAAATAAACCTAAACAATGCAGCTCTAAGCCTCTTGTTTTCTTCGTTAGTCGGTCTTTGGCCAATGATTAAATTATTTCGAGATACCTC
This sequence comes from Tropilaelaps mercedesae, assembly GCA_002081605.1. Lineage (NCBI taxonomy): Eukaryota > Metazoa > Arthropoda > Arachnida > Mesostigmata > Laelapidae > Tropilaelaps > Tropilaelaps mercedesae. Next base: position 7,221 of record MNPL01005681.1, read on the forward strand.
GTACGCGGGTTCATCCTATCATGCAGCTATGCGAAGCCTGCAAGCGTCGTAGCCTTCCGAAGTAGCTTCGATGGAATGCCGACAAAAAATATCTGACCCATTGAAAAGTGTTATTTTGAAAATAAGCACAAGAGTTTAAGATAGATATTCAAAATCATGATTCAACAATTCACACCTGCTGAAAAAAGGACTTATCACAACTACTTCTTTGTTCTTTGTCAAATTCTTAGTCACTTCGATCCATTTTACCATTTATCCAGCTACTACTGTTTTTCACTTTGGTACTGTTAAGTAATATCGTAGCACCGACCAGGCCTTGTCGATCAATGCCAATGTCCAATAGAATCCATGTAACGAAAGTAACTGTAAAAATATTTCATCTTTGTCCCCCGCAGTTTAATCTGAACCAGTTGGTTTAGCTACAGACAGACTCAATCATTAGAAGCTATGGTCAGTATTTCTGCAAGAAGTCCTTACAGACTTTAATGCCTAGTACCGCAAGCCACATGTACTTGCTGTTTTAAGAAATAAAATTAGAGCACTAACTAAAGGCGAACTGATTTCGAAGCTGATAATCTTTCTTTTCTTCGTTGATCATGTATTGTTTCCCTTGCCCAAATTCGCTTCTTTTTCAGAACACTCTAGCGGTAGACCCCGCGGTTGAAACGATAGTCTGATCGTTAATTTGACACTTTTATTGCACGTGGCGCTGTGAGATGCAACAACTCGCAATATGTTAACGAGCACTCCGAAACAGACAATAAATTTCATGTTGATGACGTTAATTGTACCAAGGTTCAAGTATTATATTAACCGAATAAACTGTGCCGTCAAAATCCAAGGCAAGGTCCATAGCAACCACGGCCTGTGTTACGCAACTGGCTAATCGGCGTCTTTTGGAGGCGTCTTCGGACTTCATCGCTTTTACCTGGAACGAACTAGGCGCGGAGTTCTCGTTTGGTGGATGTCTATTTGGACTTCTCCATGACTTCTTCCGTCTACAATTCTATGCCAACTGGGCAAATTTCAATGCGGATGTTAAAGAAGAGTACTATAAATCTTGTATAAGCTATGGGCGTACGATAGATGTAGACTTGGCTCAGGTTTCGGAATGTTTATTCAAGTGGCCATCTCAGCGGATTTGATGCAACTTTGGACATCTATCACCCTTGATATAACCCTCGTTCCCATTGCTGTCACTGTCAATTTAGTGTACTGACTCTGTTGATGAAATAGACGGGCCGCTCGTACCAACACTGAAAGCAGCCCTATGGACATGGCCTATTTACGTTTGGACTCCTGCGCAAATTTCTACCCTAGTTTGCTCTGTGTTTTTAGCGAGTAGTGTAGCTACCGAGCTCAGCTAAAAGCATCGCGTTCTACGCGGTCTAAAATATCTGGAGCGTTTCTCGTGTCTATTTTTCTGTTTTGCAGTTTATGGGCGATGTTTAACTGCACACTTGATGGTGAGACCGAAGCACCCATCAAGTTTCGGCACGTTCTTCAAAATGTTTTCAATTCTTCCGCATAGCGAAACGTCGAGTCATTTAAAGAAAAATACAATGCTTTGAAAGAATACACATATGTAATACAATAATATATCCAACAGAAGAGCTGTTTGCTTTTTATGTGCTACGACTTCCATATGAGCTAGCAATGAGGAAATTCGTAAAACATACCGTGACCCTTCACGCAAGTTTTACCTGGACAAGAACGTGATTACCGGTTAGGAGTAGTTTGGAAAAGCTAAACTACATTTCATCAAGATTACCATATATTACATCTAACAAAGGCCATTTATAGAAATCTTATATTTATTAACATATTAACATAACATTTTATAATTTAAAGAAATCGCTAAAAAACCAAGCCTACTTTGACTTAAATTGACCCGAATCACGTGCAATGTTGGAGACTTAAAAACGCAAATTTGGCACCATCTGATAAAATTTGGTACCATCTAATAAAACTTGGCACCACTCGACGTTATTTGACGTCTCCGGTGTAATTTGACAGTTTTGATGTAGTTTGGCATCACCCGATGGCATGGCCCGACGAAATTTGGCACTACTCGGTGCTATTTAACACACCTGTTAGGTCATTTTTGATGTAGACCAACAAGATACTTCACTTTAAGGGAGCTTCTTATAAAAATAAACAAGTTCAGTTGCTTAAGGCGGCGGATTAAGAGAACATTTACACAATAGAACAATAGAACGCTGTATTATGTAAGAACATAATACAGCGTTGTATTGTTTTCTCTCGGCCTTTTTTTTATGTGGTCCGTATATAATATTATGGTAGCCGCAGTAGTACCTATTTAAAGCAGTGTTGTACGAGATAACGCAATCACGAGCTGTAAATAAATAATGACTAACATTTAATTGTAAACGACAATGTTTTCACTTTGCCCATCTGGTACTAAGAACATAGCCGTTTGTATATTCGCAGCTACCTACTACTATTAACATTAGCCCTTGACTTTTGACGGTATCGAGAATAATTTGAATGATTGCTCAAACTGATTGCTTTAAATAGTTAAACCGTTAGTTCAACAAATTTGATTAGCAACATCACAATAAAGTAAATTAAAAATTGCACGTAATGGAGAGAGCATTTCCTTGCTATAAAAATTTATTTTACAAACTGGCATTCTTGTAGTGTGTACTAAGTGTGTAGACAAAATCGAGAGAAAATAATAAGAGTAGCACGCATTGGCAAAATGACAATCGTGTATCGTCCTCAGTTCATTCTATAGGTTTTAATATTAAACAATGTTATTGTTTCAATAATATTTACTAGTGTTGTGAGAATGCTGTTAAAACGATCGTTGTTTTGTTCTTTCTTCAATTGCGGCAAATCTCATAACAACACAAGACACAAAACAAAACAAGAATGTGTGTACAACATGCGAATGGACAACTGATGCATCCCTTTACTGTGCGTAGCAGAGTTCATAAAGAAAAAAAACACTCAAAGTATCACGGATGTGAAACAAGAATAGAATTAGTTGATGATCGAGTCTAAACCAATTTGAAAGGCCTTATTTTTGTAAATCAGTTGACACAAGCGAACAGCTAGTCGTGGACTCATATGGCTGACTGATTTATATTGGTATAATAGCCAAAACGTTCTTCAGCTCATTAGTGTCTGTATGCTCGCCAATATAAAATAATTGTTTTTATAGACGGCACGCACGTACCTTTTTCTTTTCGTCATCGACATTGACCTTCAATATGGCTCTGGCGAATCCTTCGCTAAGTTGACCATCCGTCTCAATAACACGTAACGGTGGATCATCTTTATGGCATTGGACCAATGAGTAAACCGTAAGCAACTGCTGAGCCGGCAAAAATGCCTGCGGGTCAACCGCGGCTGTAGCTATCAATGGCGTCGGCAGAGGAGGCAACGAATGGCCGAAGAAGAGGACCGAATATTTCAGCTGTTGAAACAAACAGATATATCATTTTTTCCGGACATTATACATATATATGCGCGAAATAGGTTGATATCTTGCGATACTGTGCCTAAGAGTTAAAAAAATAATGAATGAAAAGCGATGTGACGCCTAGATTAAATTTCTCAACGAAAGTTGAATGAGTGAAAAATCTGAGCAATTGCACCTTAATTTTCTTCCAAGTTGGCATGCTTTTAGGTTAGCGTCAAAACCATACACAGTGCCTTGAGGCACGAACAAGCCTACGTACGAGCACCTCGAGTTCCAGTAAGGCAAAATGTATAGTGAGATGCTTATATACCGAGATATAATTATATTTAATTTAAATGACATTGATGCAAAGGTTATAGTATATAATCTTTACATATCATATAATAAAGATTACTTATTCTTTATTATATACCATATATAATAAAGAATGGTAGCTGTTTTAGCTTAGGAAACCGAAAAATAGAACTTCACTGTACCTGCAGGATCGTGACCACACCCATGCATCCGATTTCGTATCCGTACAAACTCTCATCAATTTGCCTTTCCAGAGTCGACTGGATTAGGGGCAGCCCTTTCCGACAACGCTGGATCAGACGTTCAAGCTCAAGACAGTGTAGTACATTGAGGAAGAAGGCGACTCGTTCTTCGCTTTTCAACTTTGTCAGGTCCAGGTTGGAGAGTTCACGGGTCGACTCTCGCCAGCGATCAAACTGCGTCGAAAACGCAACTTCACGAAGATTTTCGTATCTATTGCGATTAGCAATAAAACTGCATTGAATACAACTAGCTACCAATCATTTATTAGCTATTGAATCGAAAAATTCCCCTATAACATTAAGTTTATTATAGTCTAAGAAAACTATTTTCGAAATTAGAGTTCGCGAGCACCTCACGATTTGTCTACGAACCTTTCCATGACTAGCTTTTTGGAGCTGGGGCACCTTTCGCGCAGAATATCGATCAGCTGGGACAAAAGTTTTTTCGCTACAAAGGATGGACTCCGTGAAAATTGTCCACCATTGCCAGATTGAGTGAGGCCGGCTTGCGAATTTCGATGACTGCCGTTATTTGAACCTCCTCCTTGACCACCAGCTCTAGGCCCGTCTACGTTAAGAACCCGAAAGGCCAAGAAGTCCGAAGCTACTCCCGTTCGCATATAGATGTTCGGCAGTATCTGCAGGATAATTGACATAAGTGCATAAATTATTGCACATAGTTGAAATTACCTGTAATCAACTCCAATGACTTCTCAACTTCCCAATTATAATGTTTTAACATGATCGATCGCAAATTAGAAATGTAAATATGATTTCTGTACGGATCATTTGGAAATGCGACACACAAAAAGCATATTTCAAGGGTCAATGCCATCACACGAACTGACCTCCTTCGACACACACTGCGTGATATTAAGCTTCATCTTTGATGCGAACTCTTCGAGCTTCGTTGGGGATACATGATCATGCAAGATCAGTTTCAACAAAGTCATCGATGGAGAACATTCCTCTAACACTCGGAAATAGAACCCGCCTTTAGCGGCCTTGTGCAAACCACCATTGGTTCGCTCTTCCAAACGCAAGCTTTGTCGTTTTTCTTCCAAGGCTTTGTACACCTGTCGCGCATGCGCGTATAAAGCCCGTGTGAAATCAAAGTTGACTGAAATATAACATTATCAGCGACATGAATTCCAGATAATCATATCTTAATGAGTATATCGTTGGCCATTCATCGATTATTACTTTCAGAATGTCAAAGATGTAAGTACATTAGGAGTACTCTAAAACTTGGAAGTTCTAGAAATTTAGCTTTAAATGTGACGGAAATACCGCTACATTTTACAAGTTAAGTGTCACACTTAGAAGTGCCTATACCGATTAAGACTGTATCGCTTCTAACTCTTCGTACGGCCGGAATGTGTTGAATTAGTTCGTGTATTACTACAATTGGTATCGTTTATAACTTGCTACAAGCTAGTTTTAACCTAAACCTTATAATAATAAATTATTGCTGAACCTCTTTTCTTTGTTCTGGCTCCTGCACCGCTTAACGTTACTGGTGTATGTCTCATTCTATTTACAATAATAGCAAAAAAGGTTGCATTAAAAACATAATTCATTTTCTCCATATCTTGACTTGCCAAGCGGCCCAGAAAGAAATTTATAACTGTATATTACGAAAGGCAGATGCATAGAGAATCAGACGAAATTAGTCCGTAGCTTACGTTTTTATTTATGACCCCTATAATGTATTATTGGCTCTTTATAAAACCGTAATATTATGTTCCTGAGTTTGCTACCTTTGCTATCTGATTTTGCCACATTACCCTAAGTAAATCGTTGGATGATAATCCAGCGAAGATCGAAAAATAACACCGAAATAACGAGTGCTGCAGAAGTGCAACTTTTACTCACACGGATTGAGTCGGGTGCGATATTCACGAAGTCCGCTGCCAAGCATTTTGCCAAGTTTAAAAAACTCCTGATGAAGTTCTATGCTGGAGCTTCCCTCCACTTGTTCTCCGTCGAGAAGTTCACCCACTCTATCAATAGTAGTTTGTAGGATCGCCCAGAAGAGAAGCCCTTCTCGAAGTCGTACACCGTCTAAATGACATGTTGAAAAATTCAAAACCTTTTCAAGACTCAAATCCTGAAAAAAGTATATAGTTAGTATTTATTGGATTGTAAAAATTTTACAATGCCAAGCAGTCCACTACAAGAGGTAGCAAAAAACTCGGCCTCTTGTCAAAATTAAAGGTGAAATCACTTTTAGACAAACATTTGGTATCTTTCTGTATTCCCTCTGCAGATCTTCGAAACAGTATTGGCTCCCTTAGATAGTTTCCACAGATTTTCTTGCATTGCATCTTTCACCACTGCGTACATGCTATGCTTGGAGCTAACTACAGATTCTTTAAAGGTTAAAATTTTCGGCAGGTTACGTCGGCTGAAATATGGTTATTCTAAGCTTTTTATTGTATCATCAGAAAAAACAGTAAACTTACGGTGGATGTCAACTTCTCACAGACAGATGCCAGCAATCCGGCAGCTCTGTTGATAGCTTGGTGGCCATTGTTGCTAGTGTCATCTTTCGAAAGATCAGCTGAATACGTAAGCAACTTGTGAGCCAACGATAAGTTCAGGTTCGGCGTAAATGCTAGATTTAGGTAGAAACGACACTGTCGTACGGAAGTGGATGAAAAAGATTGTATGCATTAGTTGGAAAAATACGAGCGCCCTTTTTTAACGAATTATCTACTTTTGTCTACTTGTCTACTTTTCCAGTGACCGAAGCCACTTATGGTGACTGCCAACCGCTATCCGCTACACTAACTATATGCCGCGCTTGAACGCAATACAAAGCAAGGATTTGTCATTTGAATATCGACAGTTTTATCTGATTTCATTAATTTTGTTGTAGCCAATCACATTAGCCCAAGTACTGTAGATAGTAGAAGCATAGATATAAAGCAAAGCCGCTCTCTGTAAAAGGTAATGAGCTCACCAGATTTCCAAAATTGGATGAAAGGGGTGTCGCCTGGAGAAAGGAGTCGGCAGCGGAAAAAAGTTCGCTCGATCCCAATTTGGACTTCTGGATACGGATTAACTCTTCTTCGATTCTAGGTGTCGAAAGACAAAAGTCGAGTTCCGCACCGTCTGCGACGTCTGAATTGTCCACCGTAGCCACCTACCGAGAAAAGTAAGCTTTAGTATTAACCGTAATAAGCATACCATTACGACTAGTCTTAAACAATTGAAGTGAATAATAAAATACATATTGTTCAATAAAGCCGACACACAGCAAAAAGTGGATGAATATATATATATATAT
>MNPL01005681.1:15064-27917 GCA_002081605.1 Tropilaelaps mercedesae
TGACAGTAAACTATTTATTGATATATCGTTTAGTGTCCAATTTGTATCGGTTCTAATGGTTTTAAAATCGAATAGAAATAAGCATGCGCGAGATATTTCACTTCTTTTGCTTTTTTTTTTGCTTTAACAGCATTAACAAAATAGAAATCATACAAATCTGTGTGGAAAGTTTTATTAAGAAACCATGCATTTCTTGGATTCTTATGCAAAAAGGTAAAAAACGTTTCTGGAATGTATTTAAAGATTCTGTTCTCATTTGAATTTTGTTGGGTTGATAATGATCTTTTTCTCACTCGTTCTCCCCAATGTCCTTCTTTCTACCTTACTCTAATCTCAATGGAGGTGCAAGTAAATTTTCGCATCTAAAATTAAAGAAAATCCTCACGTAGCTAACAAGTTAGAATGCATGCCGGATGGCATAACTATTCGATATGCAAGTTAAATGTTTTGCTTAACGTCAATTTCGCTTATTTGCGCCTATCTTGAGGTTAGGTTCTCAAAGATGAACATTCTTAAACCAGTCGACGTTCATGTCGAAACAAACGAAATTTAAACACCCCTAGTATAGCCTATGTTTTCTAATGTGAAGGGCACCGGGGCAAGGCATACCTTTCGGACCTGTTGTGCGCGTTCATAATCTCCTTTCCAAAGGCAGTGCCTCAGTAGAGCATCCATGGTAGAGAGCATCAGCTCTATTACGGATGCCTGAGGCGCCCTAGGCTCAGTTTGAGCCGTGTATGATTTAGTTCTTAGGCGGGCTGTGCGACGCTTTCGGTAACTCGGAGGTGTGCCATGTAAACCAACGCTGCCTCGTGTAAACGAGTTCGACAGATCTAAAAGTGATTCACTTCGATTTGTTTTTAAGTCATAAATCAGGTTCTGTGACAGTTGCAGTCGTGATAACCTGTTTTTTTCTGTTTTTTAAAGCAAATAGTTCTAAATGATATTTTCGAAGTGGTAGCGAGGAATTTTTTGGACTCACATGGGCATATTAAGTAATATAGGGCAGCCACTCTTAATATAAATGAGTCAAATTCAATATTAAAATCTCTTAATTCATAAGATCAATATCATTGATGACCTAAAATTTTAATTGTAATAGCGGGAGGAAAATTTTCTTCAATTAAGTAAAGAAGATGAAGACTTGGTAGGGCAATGAAAATTAAAAGACAAGAAGGAATTAAAGTTCAAATGATTTCAATTTCATGATTTTCTGTTAAATATCGATTATATATTTTATTTTTAAATAGGTAAGTCAAGATATAAGAAATAAAAGTTATAATTGAGATAATAATCTTCTTGGTGTAATTGTTACTTACACCCACGATTTTAAAACATCTACCTTACTGATACAATATTATAGCTTAAACGGTAGCCAATATAAATTCCTCTCAATCAAAAAGGTCCACGAGGTAAATGATTTTTAAACATGCATGATATGGAGTCGGCAAATGAAGCTTGAGATAATTATCGAGAACTTCTCGCTAGCCAATGATCCTTTCACGAGTCCGCCTTCCAATACATATATAGTTCTGCTTGGCTTCGTTGGTTTTTGTTACTCACCTTCAACGTCAATGTTTTCTACGCATTTGATGCTCAGCGGGAGTTTCTCCTCAACCAGCTCGAGTCTCCATCGGGCATTAACAACGTAATCGAGAAGCTTCCCGAGTCGCGCCAACAAACTTTTATTGTCTGACAATTTGAGCTTACTGGCACGGATGTGACTCACCAGCATAGGTAACAATGTGCGAATAAATTTCTTCGATGCCAAGAAACCGCTTCCACGAATACAATGTCGACCGTCTCCCATCTCATAACGTGAACTGCTTTCATTGGTTTGAATCTCCTCATCTGACGGTGGTTCATCTTGGTGCAGTTCACGGTGGCTGACGAAGAGCAACGAAAATATATCCTCAAGTACCTCAACCTTCAACTCATTGTTCGGGAGTTCTGCTAGAAGGCTTTCCATAGCATGTAACTCAGGATTCACCAAAGCGTCGAACGACACGTCAGGCCCTAATACGCAGATACAGGGTCCATATTATTTGTAATGTTCGCCCACATAAAAAAATTGGCTTATAAAAAGTACTGAGTTGTATAAATCGGCCAGTTATCCTAACTGCGAGGTTTCTGCCGTGACTCCACCCTCAAACAATTTCTGTGATAATGTTTCCAGACACTTTAGAACCATAGATTTTGTTCTTTAATATTCTCGCAATAACTGTTGACTTCGCCAAAGCGGCACGGAACGTTGCGTTTACAAAAGTGTTCGCAGAGCAAGAAACCACTATAAAATTTATCTAGTAAAGGCCATCTATCTCCGATAAAAATATTAATACTAGCCGATAATTTATTACCGTGCTGTTCAATATACTTGGCTGAATCATGTGCGCTGTCAAAGTGAAGTTCTGTTTCACTGGTTGTTGGTTGGAATATTGAGTTCCGGTCAACTCGACGTTCTGCGATTAAGATGGCATAGTGAAGAGCCGTAGAGACGTGCTTTAAGGCGAGGTAGCCCCGAAGCATATGAGATTGGTAATCTAGGAAAACGAAACGGTAACAGTATCAATATACAATAAAATTGCATTTACCCGACAATTTGTAAGTTCGCGGCTTTTGCTCATATCATTTGCTTACTACATTTGCATTTGCATATGTTGTATATGACTGTACATTTATATTTAAGGCTTTCGCTATATTTTTGAAGGAACACCACCAAATTTTATAACATTCCGTGTCGCGCTTTGCAGGAAGGGAAGGTCCTTCAGGGTATTACCAAACTTTCCCCTAGAGAGTACTGCAATGAAATGTATAATTGCCTTAAGAAAGTTGTACATTAAAAGTACTATAAACGACAGTAAAAATGTTTAAAGACAAGTCTGTATTTAGTGCAGATTGGCTGAAAGATATGTGCGTAAAACAGGAGACCTGCAGCGAGATAGGCATTATTATAAAATAATAAATTCAGGAGCTACATCGTCATCGTTGTCATCGTACCTTTATTAACGATGTGTAAAACCTGCGCATCCTTCATCCCGCGAAGTGCTCCAGTCGAGTAAACAACACGCAGGAGGCTCTGTGTTTGTCTTTGGGTAATAAGGTCCAACAAAGAGACCTTTGTAACTGAAGATATCAGACGACACTCACGGACAATAGTTGCCAACCTGGTCCAATAAAGGGAAACAGAAATTCTATAACAACAAGCACTGCCACTAGACACACAAAAACAAGACATTAGCACCTACTCATTAACGGCTTTTCGTAATTTCGTTACCAAGATATGAATAATTCACCCCGGCAAAATGTTGTGGCAATACTCGGATTGGATCTTAGTCAAGCGGAATGAGGGACAGCCTTTTTATGGCCATTACCTAGAATAATGAAGAGCAAATATATACACGGCGGTGGCCCATCGCTTGCCCGTTTGATCTAGCGATACCCGGGCTCTAAAACTTGAACCTAGATATATGACATTAAGGTACACGTCCTTTACCTTAAAATAAAAGGATTTTTTGGATAGAGCTTCTCAAGCTCGTCAAGCCGGCTGAAGACCGTTTCCGCCGAAAGTTGTTCCCAAACAAACATTAGAGCCAATGGACGCAAATTTACTCCATCGAGATTGTCTGGCAACCTTTCATTACGTACTATGGACGTTATGATATTGTCCTAAATACAAAATAGAAATCACATTAAAATAAATACGTATTACATTTGTGGCGTAGGTTCCAATATTTCTCTGGCTAATTTATATTACGGTTTGATTTACAATTTACAATCTTATTATTGTAAACCATGCTTAAAAAAGTCAAATTATTCGCGGCATAATTTCAGACGTGTTTAAAAAATAAATGACTTACCGGCGTATGCGAAGAGACTCTTCTAAGGTTTAGATAGGCTTATATAGGAAACTAACAATAGAGATAATCTTTAGCATGGACAAATCAAACTTTGCTATTAACGTTAAATCTGTAGCTGGGTGACAGGAAATAACAAACATCATGTCATGAATATTCGTGTTAGATCTCTCTCTTGTATTTGAATGCTATTTGTAACTCGAGCGGAGGATGCGTTGTTCAAGAGGAATTTTTTCTTTTCGTTTACAAAATTATGAATTATTTCTGTACACCTTTCTACAATCGAAACTACTTCTGAAATCAGTTAAGTGACTGGCCATAGATATCGACACCATATTTGTCATTTCCTATTACGGGTATTGAAATACATTGCTATTAGACCGAGCGTACCAAATGCAACTCGAGGAAGTGCTGATTTCCTTCTGCCTTCGCTCGACTTAAAATGCACTCTTTGTCGCTGATGGCCTGCAAGAGTTTGCGTTGGAACAAAACATTGCGGCAACCGATGGCCAATGACATTAGCCGTTCGATTCTACGCGGAACCACAACTTCCACAAGACGTTCCGTCAAATTCCTCAGCAAAGAGTCCGGCACACCGTCGCACACAGGGGTGAAACTAATCAACTCTTGCAGCTTATCCATGAGCTGATTAATGGGCCAATCTAAATACAAGCATCTTAGTTAAATAATCAGGTTTAGTGACATCCAGTAATACACTTAGCAATCACGTATAGAGCTAAGGAGTTCTAGAATCAGTTAAGCATTAAAATGATCCGGTAAAACAAGTTTCGCAGTACACTGCACCTTCACATAGGCAGTAAAACTAAGATTAATTATTTCCGGCTTGTGAGGGCATTTACCTGAATTTGTCTGCTGAATTTGCACGCACACTTGCAGTACACACTCTAACGTAACCTGCGGGAGTCGAAGCATTTCTAATACAACGAACACACTCGTTGGTGGTCGAGGCATCAGACAACACTGACGCAAAGAGTTGAGCACACGTTGCTCCAGCGCAGATGCTTGCGTATAGGCCTCAAGCAGGAACTAATGTAACAGACAGATGATAAACAAAATGTTTTGGAATCAATATGAATCTTTCGTCATATTTTTAGGTCTGATTTAGAACTGCAGTATGCACACATTTTGTTTAAAAAGCGGATTAAAATGCTTATTAATCGATACATACTAATACATACTACTGACTATATTTGTCGCACCATATATTTGAACAAGTTGCCTTTAAGCGACCACAGATGATTTACAACGAGATTTTTCTGATGATTTAATTTAGCCGGTTAAATTTCATAGTAATAAGTATACTTAAAGGTTTACCTGTCACAAAATCGTCTATAGTAAAAATTCCTATTTCATGTGTAGTATTTCCAATTCATATTACATTTTTGCTAAATTTCCCTCGGGTTACTTTCCAATGCGACGCAAAAACGGCCTGAAGCCGATAATAAAGCATCGTAGGTTTCAAACCGAAATACCATACTGATGTTACGTCCTTTTTATGTTAAACATTAGGATCAATGATGGACTAGAGTGTCTTACATATTTCATGTTTTCGTTGAGCTGCGGAATTTCGCGAAGCATGCATCGCAAGCAGGCATCCTTCGCGAGTTTTTCATCGCAAAGATATCGGGCTGCAAGGAACGCCAAATGTTCGGGGCTCCGAATATTCAATTCCAGACAATAGCTGAAATTGATTCATGTCACACGAGAAAGTTGGAAACAATTCTAGAGCTTAGAACACGGTAAACCGATGAAACAGATCGAAAGCAGACAGGTCATTTGTACCAGAAATTATACGCCGAACGGCAACCACCACAAGGAAATTGCATACGGAAATATCATAGATTTCGTTATCGAACACCTATGAACAAGAACTGTTGTTAAATTAATGTTTGGTGTTACACAACTGTTTTTCGTTGCAAGATGATGAACTAGTTTATAAGTTCTTCGCAGTCAAATGGTCACCTTGAAACACACGTCAACTTGGACGTAAAGTGGCGCAGCGACCAAAGCTCAGTTACCTGTTGAGGTGTGGTTGAAGAGCAACACTGGTCAGAATTTCTGTTACTTGTCGCTTGTCCTCTTCTCCAATGAGGAACTTCACAAATGCCTCGACAAGTTCCCACTGGCCCAACACGAGATGGGTCTTTAGTTCGCTCAGGATGTCTCCGTCGGTCTCGTACCGTCTCAACATATCTACGGCTATAATAAAACGGACCAAAATTAATACTTTATTTGAGATGGTAACTGTATAATGCGTCAATATAACATAACAGTAGTTTGTCATAGTTTATAAACGTTTTTGATTTCTTAGGCGCATATATCTAAAAGTAAGGAGGGCAGTTACGCAATGTATTGTAATATTGTTTCTAGATGGTCGACGTAGTCAAAACACGTTTTCCGTAAAATCACTGAATTCCCATACGTTCAACCTGTATAATTAAGCGTAAAAAAATACAACCTTGTCTTCCTTGTTTTTACGACCGGTACATATTATTTGAGAAGTTGGTTTTAAAACGTACATTGCATGGCACTATTTTTCATTTATATTGCTTGCTATAATGACATTCTTTGTAAATTTATCCGTGATAGAGTGTAGAAAAACAAGAAAAAATTTAAATCCATTTTATACTTTACTAAAAACCACAAAATTGTGATTCCTAAAAATCTCTTTCGCGAAAGAAATTTGCGATACTTTATATTCCCTATATGTATTCCCCGAAAAATATTGTGTTGTAAATCTAAATCAATTTTAAAAGCAACCCATACCTGGCTTTCACATAAAACTATTATTCAACTTTAATAAACCAAGTCAAGGAGAATGCAGAAAACGCCGACGTATACGTGTATATACACATATCGGGTAGATTATCGATTGTCGGTAAGTCCGGTTTAACGGTTCACCAGAAGAGCGGCTTGTATCGCCGACGAGCCCGCCTATTTCTATGCGCCGATGCACTTACGCCCTCCCCTCCCAAAAATAGCGTTGTGTCTACACCAGGTATCTCTACCTACCCGATTCTCTGGAAAACTGATTATCCACTATCTACTTATAAGGCGCTGAGGTAATGGCTGGCGTACCATAGAAATATAACGCGATACGTTACATATTAATACTCACGACGGACACGAAAAAGTGTTACAGAGGAGCAACGAAGAAGTGTCGCATTGAACTTGAACTTATGCAATCAAAAAATCTCTTATTCGAAAGTCTTATTTCACGTACAACTTGCAGATTAGGATCGCTCTGACTAAGTTATTCGTTGAATTTGAGCAACTATGCGTCTACAGAAAAACTGCCAAAGAGCCAAGTATAACATTAGCGACAATGTTCAAACCTCAATATCAAAAGCCATAAAAACTTAACGGAATTGTTAATTGCAACCTCGGCAAAAGGACCACTATCTAACAATACAGCTATTCCATGTACAGGCTCCTACATAATCTTGCCAGCTTGCGACCTGCCTAAAAAATTATGCCAGTTTAATTTTTTTTAATACATAAGTGTGCTTGAGTATGACAACTGAAAATACTAAGATCGGATTATCAATTCACTGTTTGTAGTTTAGGCAAAGACAACCGTTTCAACAACTTCAGCATTAAACATTTCTAAACACTACCTCCTTTTATTGTAGCTTTCGTCAATATTATAAGCACCTTGTTCTTACAACATCGAGAGGAATAGTGTTTTTTGCGAAAAGCTCTGTCCTACTATGTCTTATTAAAAGTTATTATTATTCTTATCACACTGTTTCAAAATAGCTGTCTACGGTACACATCTGCGTGGAAAATGTATTTCACGTATACCGTCAGTAATACTGCTACATTAGTTCATTTAAGAGTATTTAAAATGGCATTAGATTATAGAGGACGCCGTTAATCACAAATAGAACTTTAAATATTGGTTGACTCGGATTCCACGAACACCTTATAGCAACTAAATTTACCTCATAAATGAAAGCTAACAAGAATTATATATATGTAACTTAACGTACATATAATATCCAAATACTTAAAGATCACATGCCTGGGACAAGAATCGGGCTTCCAATGAACGATACAAGTTTTAAAATGACTTCCCCTGTGAAATTATATGATTTAGTACTAGCCGGTATTGACAGCTCAAAGTAATAGGTGACACAGTATTCGGAATTAGGCGGGTTCGCGAAGCGACGTTGAAATTTACCTTCTCGTATCTACGTGCTCATGGAAACTTCGATAGAAGGATACTTAAAGGAGCTCTAGTCTAGTCTTAAAACTTTGTGAAGAGCAAACTTTCATCAAATAAAGGAATTTCATAATAAGGGATTTCAGTTGAGATATGTGTTTAAGCGAAAGGAACATGAGCTTTGCTGCAACAATGATAAAGCTTGAGATGGGTCTAATCTTTGTTTTTTGATTCGTAAGTTTGGGCTGTCGTACGTAGGTGCGTCTGCCGGCTGATCAGCTGGCGGCGTAGATTCGCTATTACTGACAATTGCCTGATGTGTAACGTGGACTAGTTTATCATGTGTTCCCTAAGAACCTGACGTAGGCAGCATTGAATCACTCCTCGATGATCTCTCGCGTAACATCCATTTTGGCTTATACAAACGAAAGACCAATAACAACCATTAGAACCCTGCACACCTACCAGAAGTCAAAGTGTCAACCAGAATCCTTGTCACAAAGGAGCTGCAACCGTAGAAGAATGAAAAGCTACTGGACTTCATTATGTTTGCTTGTCCTTGGAGGAGTGTTCGGCCTTCACCACTTCTACTTGGGCCGCCTTCGCCATGGTATTTTTAACCTGTTTACATTTGGTGGTACCGCATGCGGGCTCGTCCACGATCTCTTCCGTCTACGATTCTACGTGAATTGGGCTAACTTCGATAAAAACTTTAAAGAAGAATATGTCGCAATAATTCGGGATAACCCAAACCCATCTCTTGGTTTTGGCCGTGGTATAGCAATGGTTATAGCCGCTCAAATGTTTAGCAATCTTGTTCAACTGGCCATACCTGCGGATCTTTTGCATAATTGGATGGTTACTGTGCTCACGATGGTACTCGTCCCATCTGCCATTGCCGCTTCCATTTGGTATATCGGCTGTATCGGCGAGACGCAGAGCGCGTTCATTCCAATCCTTAGAGTGGCATTGTATACATCCCCATTATACCATTTTATTCACGCTCAGCTTATCACCGTGATGTTGTGTATTTACAACTTTCGTAGTGGATGGACGTACCGACTAAGGCCAGATAATTCAGCTTCTGTCCCGTACACAGTATTGTACGTTCTAACTTTCCTTGCAGTCTTCCTTCTACTGTGCAGCTCCATGGTGATGTTTAATTGCGCGATTGAAGGCGACGAAACACAAGGCAAAATCAAGTGTAGAGATGCTCTACGACATTTTTTCAATTCGCCTCTGTGGCAAAATATTGTTGATTCTTTAAGGAAAATTCGTGAAGCGTTTCTCGAAGGAGGATTTTCAAAAATTACAGAGACGCTTATCGTTTTAATGGATCCAACAGGAGAGCAACATGCCATGCATGTTCTTGGTGTTTCAAATGGAGCAAATAAGAATGATATTCGCAGAGCGTATCGCAACTTGTCGCGCAAATTTCACCCGGATAAGAACAAGTTCAGGGGGCAGGAGGAGCGCGCAGAATTTGAACTGCGTTTCCGGGAAGTCCAGGAGGCATTCGAAACTCTACAATTGCGGAAAGGCAAACGTGAAACCGTTGGACCTGATTTGAGTTGAGCCTTGCCCGTGAATGACTTCAATACGTAGGATTAAGATAGATGAAATTAAGAGTCTCTTCGAAATGATATTAGTATTGTTTAAAAAAAACAGAAGTCAACACACTATATTGTCTCTGACAGCGCTCGTGTCTATGAACGCTTTGATAAACATTAATAACTGCTTCGACAGCAGAGTGACAGCTTCGTCAACGCACATAAACGTGACAAATCTATGACACCTTAACACATGACACTGGAAGGACAGAACATGTAGAAATTCGAGGGAATGAGACCGACCATTGAACATATATAGCTTTCTCGTGCTGTACTTAGTTTCTTTGTTGAATTCTGCTTTACTTTTATAACAAAGCCTCAAATTATATCTATGTGTTCTCCGTATGAGTGTTTTATAGAAATCAATTGCTTTATTATCTTTTATTATGTTTTCATGAATTAAATTTAAAGGAAATTGTAAATATGTAAATGTGTCCTAATGGTAGGGCCGTCCGATGTAAAAGAAATTCAATATTTTCACATTCAGTACGTATAAGCGCTTATGTTAAATATTTTCAAGTTGATTATATGCAATTGTAATAATATACCAACTAAAATCTTTTTATCGGTTCGATTTAAAGTTCCCTTCGAAACAACATATGATAATACATAATTTTTTCCTTTGCACCACCATTCTGGTTGAGGCTTTTTGCCTGGCACAACGTCTATTGCCAAATTATTGATTGGGCGCTGAGTTATTAATTAATAATAAAGTTAAAAAGAAAGCGGGAGCATTATTATTGTATATCTTCTATTGTACAGTAAAACATGAGTGAACAATCGCAATCAGTTAACTTGCAATCATGTTCAGATATTACAGTGATGTAAAAATCGGTTAGAACAATAAATATGTATCACTTTCAACTAAATTGGTTTCATCTGGAAAAAGCTTTACTATGTTAAAGAACGCTCGGGGTACTTAAAGGATGTCGGAACATTTTTAATTTCAGGCTATACTTTGAGAAGTTTAATGCATCATCATTTTTTGTTATCGTTAAGAAACAAGATTAAACTTTCTTGCAAGTTTCTATTATACTTTCTACTATATTTCTACTATAAGATATATTGCAATTAGATTGCAATAAGATTAATTGCATTAATCAGTAATTTGTTGAGTTCAAGCACAATACACAACTTGCGGTTGCTACAGCCTATCATTTTTCCCCTAGGTGGTAGTATTGAAGCAATCATTGAAATTAAATAACAGAAGTTTGAAAAGATAGAACACTATCCTGAGTACATATTTTTTGTGGTGTTACATAAAAATCAGCTTAGTGTAGCCGACATAAAAACAAGTGGGTTTTTGTAACATACGTCGGCGTATAGAAGTTGGCAAATGTGCTTTTCTAAGTATGCACTCTTCAGCAAACGCGAGTTTGATCTTCTTGACTCATATGTCAAACCTCACTGTTAATCATGCATTTTCCTTAAATTTAGCTGTATGATAATCGAAGAGAAAAAGGCAATGTAGTAGACACAACTATATAGACAACTAGTATAAAATACTTGTCCGCGATACAGTATGACGCACCGTACGCAATGCAAGCAAATTTGAAAGCAGGGATCTTTTTAATTACAGGCGCGAAATTGGTTTATGAAAACTAAGGTAAAATATTTACACAAATGTCATCCCTGGCGGGAGTCGAACCCGCGACCTTTGGATTAGAAGTCCAACGCGCTATCCACTGCGCTACAGGGACCGCAGCGGGCGGCAGAGCTTGCGTAGTCAGAACTGCACTTATAGCTCAATATATTTGGTATGACTTCCAATGTAATAATGGAATTTAAAACACGATTTTTTCGTGGTAAATGATACTTGTGGCAAAAGTTGTGGCAAACCTGTTCTTCAAAGTGTTAATTAGCGTGTCGTGGACAAATATGTAAATACATTGAAGTCTACTAGAAGGTAGGCTCAAGTAAAGCAGATAGCACAGAGTAAGTTTGATATATGTACAATTAATATTCTATTTGTTCTTGTTTGCTCTAATGTCTAAAGATCTAGAAATGAGAATGTCTTGATAAAGTTTTACTTAGGACAGCTGCCAGTGCGATGAGCGTTGATGCCGCCGACAATAAAGAGAATGAAGAAGACGTTAGCGAGGATGAGGGGATCAACGACGATGACGTTTCATTTCCAGAAACCGCATGCTTAACATTCATGCGCCTGTCGTCTTCATCGAATGCATTGGATTTCTAGTAATTGCTTTGAACCGCCAAGGCAGAGTTTATGACGACAATGAGCCGATAGGTAATAGCGGTTAAATGAATCTGATGCTATTTTAGTCGGGCTGATTTTGCACCCGTTATTCATACGCTTCGTCATTGCTGTAAGCTTGAGTTGGACGATGCGCAGATACGCATGCGTAAGCCTAATTACGTTAAGTACGTTTCTGAAATTGCAATTCTTCTATAAGCGACGGTATGATAATGATGATGATGACGATACTGCTGCTTCCGATGGTGATGTTGATAATGATGCCCACGCTCGCCAGAAGCAACTATGGATTCATCCTGTCTTTGCTTCACTCCTCATTCCCAGTTTCTTTGCTTGACTCATCTCTGTCGTTTTGGCCCGTGGCGGCGCAAGGGTAGCAGTGGTCGTGGTCTCACAGCCAAATTCAGAACACGGATCACAAGCGGACCCAGCCATATAAACAGGAATAGAAACTCAGCGAACGACGCGACCGATCGGTCTGCTGCTCCACGGTGTTGGTGGCGGCGGCGGCTCTGAAGACGTTTTTTTACATTACCGATAGTCTATGCATTCCTCCTTCTGTCCAGGAATTGTCTGCCCCGCAGAGAATTCTGCTATGTAACCGGCGGCGCAAGTTTGCCCCACGAAGTAGTTGCTGTTCGCGTTGCCTCCGAAGATGCATTGCCCTCATCGGGTATCGCCAAACGGGACCAAACAACTACAGTAACAGCTGGCCGCTCTACCAATTTTCCCAGTTATTGTGGTCATTGATACTCCTTCGTGTATGTCAAGAGATAGCAAGTTCTGCTGCCATGTTCCACCGCGCCAAGTCCGTCAGTTGACCACGGTGGACGAATCTCGCGCGACCTCGAGAGCCGCGAAGACTCGACTGATACATTGACACAATGGACACGAAAATGGTTCTTTAAAGTCTCGTCGTTCTGTGGGATTGACGAATCAGCTCTACTAGTATCCATATATATATATATATATATATATATATATATAT
>MNPL01005682.1:0-14730 GCA_002081605.1 Tropilaelaps mercedesae
TATATATATATATATAAATGCATATATATTAGACGGATAGGTCACGGTGATCCATAATTGGCCGGTGAAACTGATGCAATGTCACAACGCCGGTCAACATAGCTCTTGCAGCAGCCCCAGCGTACAAATAAAATACGCCAGCAACACCAATGCTTGTCAGAAGCCAGCGACGCAGGTGTTCACCAGTGCAAAGGGTCGTGTTGTGTAACTAGCGAGTGCCAACGGAGTACGTAGAAGTTGTGGACCGAACGAAAAACTGCAACAGACATACAATATGACTCGAGCGTTCTTTGATGTCAAGTGGCTATGCGTGTTGCTGCTCGTTGCTAGCAGCTACGTACATGTAGCTAATAGCAAGCCTCTCCTCAGGCTTGCAGCTGCCGCAGCGATCATCCGGGGTGGGCCAATAATTCCCATTCCGGTACGGTATCCGGTACATGTACCTCATCCGAAGGTGCTCAAAGTGCCAGTACATCATCCGGTGCCGGTTAAAGTCCCCGTCCATCACCACACGCATTCTGTGAAGAAGATTCCCGTCCCCGTGCACAGTCATAGCCACTCGGAGAAGCACGTCCCTGTATCGGTGCCTGTACACTCACACAGTCACTCTCATTCACACTTCGTGAAGGCCGTCCACGTGCCCGTTCATCATCACACCCAGAGTTATGAACACCATAGACTCGCCGAAACTGTTGACGTAAGCCACGGGTGGCAACATGGCTGGCACGACAGTGGATCCGAAGGTGGTCATATCGGTGGAGGTGGACTCGATTTTGGAGACAGCGAAATATGACACGGCTCTCACGGATGATAATACAAACGCCATTCAACCATAGCAACATACTGACATGTGTATAACTGTACATCTATGGGTTCTACACTGTATACTACTTGATTGTGTTTATTATTTGCTCCATTGTGTATGCTGTATATGGTTCTGTATGCGTGGGTGCATATGTAAATGTGTTAAGAGTCCTATCTGTGATAAGAATATGTATTTATGTTTTCCTAAATCAATAAACTTACCCAATATTATTAAATAGTCTTTCTTCTTGATAGATAAAACGACGACAAGGAGACACAAATATGATAATAATAATGATAATCGGCTATCTGTTCTACTAAGTAAAACTTGAGTTAGAATATCTATGAATGGAAAAAAAGCTGCATAGAATTATTAATGAACAGGGGCACAAAATAAATTTGATATTCACGAACAAATATTTTTTCTCTAATTATATTTTAGTCTTTTTACGCTCACAGAGCTACTTGGCTTTAAAAGCATACCCAAACCGTAAATAGACCGGCCTAAAATGTTACTAATATATTAATATTGCTCCTAGAAATCTTTGCAAGTGGTCGTTTTGCTCAAAGACATTTCATCAAAAGCGACATTTCGTACACACCAAGCGGTTTAGTACCGTTATAAACACGCCAGGTACCTGCTGCAAAGATAGTCTCCCCGACGGGGCCAGCTTTAGCTTTTCCTCCGACAGCTAAATTCAGTTCAATATTATCAAAGCCACCCTAGTGTTAAACAAAATGTGCCCTCGTATTGACTTCGTCCCTCGAGGCCAACAATGTCTGTCATAGGTCAGTGAATAAAGTGTTCGTGGATAACATCAAAAACTGTTCACGTGCCTTACGAATGTTAAGTTGTAATAAATTCATCTTCACCAAGACAAACGTCTTTGAGAGATTCCATATCTTTGGGTCTATCGCTGTTGATTTTCAGCCCAACTCTGCAGTTCATTTAGTGAGCCAGACCTGGCTAAATTTTAAATTTTTGGGTGTCTTAGTTGTCGAGACTGTTACCCTAGAC
This sequence comes from Tropilaelaps mercedesae, assembly GCA_002081605.1. Classification (NCBI taxonomy): domain Eukaryota; kingdom Metazoa; phylum Arthropoda; class Arachnida; order Mesostigmata; family Laelapidae; genus Tropilaelaps; species Tropilaelaps mercedesae. The sequence continues at coordinate 1,823 of MNPL01005682.1, forward strand.
AAGTCGTCTAATCTGAACCGTAATCATGTCATGATCAATTCTGCTCGGCTGAATAGTCATTTGCGTTGTGCGTTTTCTGCAGTATACACTTTTCCACTGGGAGAAGTCCTTTTCAGAATGATGATGCTTGAGATCATACGTCAATGTGCTTGCGATCTGTGTTATTCACCGAGCTTTTAGTAGATGACAGCTTAGCATTCTCGCGCGGCCTTATCCAAAGAACCAACCGAACCAGACAGAATTTGGAGCGAGCGCCTGAAAAAGTACAGTGCCTCCTTAGCGTCAGCTGACTGAGTTTTGGGAATATTTAAAACAAAACGAACAGCCTAAGATATAGAAGAGAGCGGTTGTCTCTCGTCGTCATTGAGCAAATATTATTGCGTAACAAACAATGCAATAACAATCTGTTGTTAGACAGCAAATCAGCCGCACTGGCAAAACAGACCGGGGACTGTTCGGGTGCTCGCCTCAACAAAGAAACATAAAATCAAACAACCGGAAAACGAGCGCCGCTTCGGAGAATCTTTAATTATCATAGCTTAATCTATACATAGGTTCTTTACATAGGTTGTTAGCATGGTTTCGGTTGTGAATCATATTGAAATGATCTCGACTACAGTTGAGCACATTTTCTTAGGTTCAAAAACTTCGAACTCGGTGCAGTGATAAAATGATTTATTGTTTACTGTTTAATACGGTGCTAAGAAACATACAGATATTAAGGAAATGCTGTACCTGATATAAGAGTTGCATTAAGGACATCGAGTTTGACAGGTCATGTTTTCCTCTGTTTTCCCCTTTATACTAAGCCCCAAAAGAGTTTCTTAATATATGAGTTCCTATATGTATACTTATTGAACGCGTTTAAAAACATAGTTACACATACAGTTTTTTCACAATTCGACTGACGATTGGTTTGAGCACACTCTAAAATCTTTTTCGGAATACCACTTCCCACACAAAAGAATCTAACATAACGAAGTCGTATGTATATATATTCGCAACTGGTTGATCAGATTCATGGAAATTCGAATTCTTGTTCAGTAATCTGAAAGTCGGAGGTCGAACGATTTCGTCAAGTGCGTGTTACAGAAAGATATAGGCAAATGATCATTTCGTATTAAGCACTTTTCTCTAGATCCTTATGCTAGGATCTTGCTAAATATATGCTAAATATAATGTCTCAAGTGAACGCTCACCAATCTACTTAAACGTTCTTGTGGGTTGTTTAGCATAGAAGTGACATCTCAAATTTTGTAGGTTGAATATATATATATATATATATATATATATAATTGGAATATATATATATACGTAGTAAGATAAATGCCCACTACCTACTTGTGGAGGGTTCCTCTGGTAATTCTGAAGCAGCATCATCGCGGGTTTCGGGCCGGATGACGGGTTGAGCAAGTTTTGGTGCCTAGTGCCATCGCTGTACGAGTTACTCTACTCTGTCGTCCACAACGAAATACAAGGTGTGCGTCGATGTTCCTGTTAGCTTGAATTAGCGAAATATTTATTTCGTCAAAATCTTGCTTATTCGTGGAGCATTATCGAGGTAGACGGACTGTAGCACCAATTTACTAATATTTGCCGCATTAACTTAAGTAAGCGGCCTAAGTGGAGATATGCCGAAAATAAGTAAGGTTCAATTGAATCACGCTTCGGCTATATATTCAATAGCAATAAATTCTCTATAAACCGCATTCAAGTCAGTTGCCTTACCATTATGAGTGGCAACCGACAATTAAATATCTTATTTTGCTTACGATATTTATTCATTGTAAAGGCAGTAGTATACACCAGTACCGCACGCTCGACGACCTTCGACTTCATATTGCCTTTCACACGGTGTCAAGTAGAATGTCAAGTTCGTAGCATTTTGGAAAACATGTGTACGCAGCACGTTCTCGGCGTTGTGCGGGTTTTTATGATCGCGGTTGTAGAACTATTTTGTAGCTTCATGTTCCAAACAAGCTCAATTCAGATACACGGTTTGAATTAGCATCTTTTTGAACTACTGATATTACAAAAGATATCTTCTTTCCCATATGCACATTACTGACTGCTATAATCAGCGTAATTACGCGCAAATTAGTTTATTGCAGGAAAGCCCAACGAGTAAAGACTTCCGTGTTATCGGCCCGTAACGTGTTTGTATACAAACAAACTGACGGGCTGTTTTGTTTTACCCCAAGCCGGTCAGCAGTATCATGCCCGCCTCGCTTAACCAGCTCGCGTGTTTTGGTTACAAATACCGGACAAATGGAAGAGAATTCTGGTGCATTTAAGCATGTGGATTTTCTGTTTTGACCCTCAGGGTGGCTTTACTGACTGCCGGCCAAGCATCTTCCCTAGGCAGACAGCACCGCACTTTAAAGATTTCGTCTCCCGTGGACCAATGCGATCTGAACCGCTGATACTTTCCCCTAGAGCTTGCGGTGCGCTGCAGAAAGGGCCAACGGCATATTTAAGACCCGGCCGAGTCGACCAGCACCATCCAATTCGGTGAACGTAGTCCAAAAGACGCACAGTTAAACTACAGTGGCCGTGGCAGATTCCTACAACTTGCACAATAGAAATAAAGGTAACAGCAATCAAGATAGGCGCGGTGTTAGACCACCCTTGCGGTAGAAGCTACGCGCCATAAGCCGGGAGAAGCCGTCGAAATATTAAAATGCTTATCAGTGTGCGCGTGTCATTTGTGGTGTTGGCTTTGGCCATTGGGGCGATACATTACGCTGAGAGCAAGAAGCTCCTGAAGCTGGCCGCTGCCGCCGCAATCATCCGTGGAGGACCCATCATACCGATTCCTGTTCGCTACCCAGTGCACGTGCCCCATTCGAAGATCGTCAAGGTTGCGGTGCACCACCCCGTACCGGTGAAGGTGCCGGTGCACCATCATACGCATTCAGTGAAAAAAGTGCCCATTCCCGTTCATAGCCATTCGGTGTCGGAGAAGCACGTCCCCGTGCCAATTCCTATACACTCGCATAGCCACTCGCACACCGAGAAGCATATCGCATTGCCGGTCCACCACAAACACGGGAATGGACACGTTAGCTTTGGAGATCTTGGAAGCTATGGTGGAGGTTTTGATGGCGGATATGATGGAGGCCGTGATGAAGGCTACGGTGGGGGTCATGGTTTCGACATTGGAAACTTCGACGGCGGATACAGTCACAATGAAATCGGCCACGGGGGTCTGATTGCCGACATAAACTTTGGCGGACATGGATGGTAATGGAACGGATCATGGATGCTGTTGAGACACGTAAACGTATCCTGGACGTCTGATGCACAGGTGCATGTCCCTCCGAAAGCTGATCCTCGCTTTGTGAAATCCTTACATATCTCAAAGTGTTCTGCATTTTTAGCCTGCCATCACTCGTCCTGTTGTAAATACTATTCTTCCTTACGCTTGGTGTGTATGGATCAGCCTCACCGTAGCCTAAAAGACCATGTGAATACAGTCTGTTCCAATATATGTATAAATTACCCGTATACAACACCCATCTGGAATGGGTCGATTCAAATGTATTTTAGTGTAGATAAATACGTATTGTACATAAACTGTACGCATATGTGTATGTAAAATGTATTTGTATGTTGTCGAGTCTGAATAAAATGTGTAAGTAATAGAGGAAATCAGCTGTGGATCTTTCATGTGCTTGAATTGTATGTGTTTCTTTGTCGAGCGGTTGGTGAGTTGCAGCTTAAAATATGACTGTAATTAGTGTAGAGTAAGGAGATGGTTGTCGTAATTCTTTAATCGTTTAGCATGCACATAATATCATATTAATTTGGAGCCAATTACAAAGTACCGATTAGACAGCACGTACATTGCAATTTCAATACGACATATGTTTTGAATATTTCAGAAATTAAACCATTTTAAATATGTCGTATATGCGTTCGCGTGAAGCTTATAGCCGTGGTCAGGTAAAGACCCGGCGTGATTTGGCGTTTAAAACTCGTCTTGAATGTGTTACAGACTTAAACACCCGGCGCTTCTTCTATCTTGATTACTCCTCTACTACTTAATTTCAAGTTCAAATAATGTCTAACATCAAAACATCTAAAATCTTAAATTATTTTTAAATGCAATGCATCTATGGTTCGCTTTACAGACTTTTCTAAATGTTTTAAAACACTGTAGACAGAGGCTGTCGGCCATTAACGACTTGGCCGTGTATAAACAGAGCTATTTTCCGCATTAACGCGTGGTGACCTTTAAGATGTCACTATCGATATAGCTTTTGATAGTTATACTAGCCAGTTACGCTTAACGCAGGCTGAATCCATGTGGGGAATTGCCGTCGTATAAGGTGACTGTGTTTTTGTGTTTATAAAATCATGGATTACCTTGAACAACAGCTTAGAACTAAAAATTGTAGTGGACGAGAGTTTTAATTCTTAATTCCTCGCATGACCCGCTTTGGAGTGTAGCATGACCGTGACCAAAGACAGGAATGTTTGACAAATAAGCTTGAGAAGGCGGTCTCCGGAAAAATCACCTGCCAGCTGAAAACGAACCGGTTCAGTTTATTAAATAAATGTACACCACAACAAATAGGTGAACAATCGGTGCGGCAACGGCAGCCGTGGTCCTAGAATAGAGGAAGGACGCCAGGGATAACTCCAGCAGGCTAGATGCTAGGCAAACGAAATGTTAAGACACAGACATTGCCGTACTGGTTTGACGGGTTCATGGAAATTAAAGTATAAATAACGAGGATCTGCTAAGGAATTCGGCAGGTAACATTTACCACTTAATAGGCGTTTTTCATTCTCTGACACGTGGTGCTATTAAGCGGAAATCCGGATTACATCAGTGAAAATTAGTGAAATTCCAGTGATCTAGGGGTGCCCTCTGCGTACAGTGCTACAGTACTTAAATAAGCATTTCATGTGGAACCAAGTGCCCGTGAGCGTTTCCTTGTCGGACAATAAACTCTGAACTACCTTTCGAATAAGACACATTGTAGGAAGACAAACTGGCGTGGGGCAAATCTACATACAGTCATTTCGGGCCTTTGACAGGTATGAGATAACTTGGAAATGATGGTGTTGCCGTACCCAGTGCAGCACACGGGTGTGATAGCAGCACTGTCGAAACGGACTAGAAAAGGCATAAAGAGGCAGCAGGGGGAGGCCGATAGGTGAGCCGAGGACGCGTTGTGTTATAAGTCGAAATGTTGAAGGGCAGATGACCTTGAGGAGCTGTACGGGCCCCTAATTGAATAAATACAGTCTTTAGGTGGTAACGACGTTTGCGTTCATAATGGTCTAGTGTACTACTCTAGTGTAGTACTTCAGGCACGACAGATGCACCTAACGCGTACAAGTAGTATGTGCCAATTGCATTTGGATTGGTAAGTGTCGCCTATAATATAGTTACGTTGGCTGACTATGGTATCGCTGCAATTTTTAAATAGGACTGTTTACAAACGATAAGCCTCACCTGAAAAAATATACTAGCTCAAAGTGGAGAGGCGAGTAATGCTATTCGCTGGACCAAGTATGCAGGACAGTAGAGGGATGAAAACAAGTCTCGCTGCTAGAAAAATTAGTCACATGGACAGTATCATGAAGAATGCGTGTATATTGCATATCAACGACGATGGATACTCAAGTCTAGCACTTCCAGAGGCAAGAACGCTACCCGCCAAACAGTCCGGATTATAAACTCACTGCATATGAAACTCGCGTCAGTGATGGCCAAACACTATTCCAGTGGACAGAACTGGCAAAGCCTCTTAATCATGCCGTTCGCAAAATAGGAGAAATTCTTAGGACGTGAGAGTCCCACCACATGAAGAAGATTTCCCCCCCTCATTCAAAAAAAAGTTTAAAAAAGCCGCTGGAAATCGAAGACCCGAAACATCCGCTGAGCAATCGTTCAGTCATTAGGGTGATATACATAAGACAATCGATACGTGTTACTTTGAGTATTTTCTTATAATTTTCGTAACCACCGAAGCCGGTATGAAACTGTTCATGGATACGGCTGATTATAAAAGACGCTTCATATAGTGGAATGAGAAAAACAGATTTTTGTCAGGAAACAGTACTGTTTATTAATATCTCCAATGGGGTTTTAAAGAGTTATTTCGTTGTTTAAATCTACTACACGGGAGGAACATTGAGATCCGTTTCGCTAAATAACAATACTGACTATAATTCAGTGCCAATGGATGAACGATTTATTCAGTCGACCGTTATTGAACACGTAGGAATTTATAAATATAATATATGAATAATAAATAAAAGCGTCTGCTAATCTGTGTTTTGAACATAAAATTTTATTGGGCGCATCCGGACCAAGATATCTGTTCTATGCAGTTACGGTGGCGTGTTATAGTGCTTTGCTGGTCTACGTAATAAAAACAAGTCCTTCCGAGTTTTACACGGGCAGTGGTTCACGAAAAACGTTTTGCAGATTTTAATATTATTTGTAGAGAATAATTGACACTCCCTTTCGTGTGCCGAGTTTTATCTTCTTTTCTTAGTTCCTCGCAGACGCACAAGCTCAACATTTTCCCATGTGAGAATACGACAATAACGATTAAACGTCAAGGATGGAACAGAAGAGCGCTACTTCTTCTTACTAACTTACTAATGTCATCCCCTCGTGCACCCTATCTGTACGTGGTTAAGTATTAATTTGAACCCGGCTTACATATTCATTGTGCATTCGTGCATTGTCTCTTGTCCTCCTGTAGAAGAAGCGATAGCAACAATGGGTTAGCTGCAAGTGGTGTGTGAATTTCAAGCCGAACGGATGCAGCTGATGTTGTAAGGCGTTCTGCTGGCCGTTGTGGAGCTGAAAATTGATGCGAAAAAACAACAACAATCTTCGAGTTAGAGACGATGACTAGCAGCAGTATCATATATGATAATGATGGGTGCTTAACACGTTAAATGAGTCTTCTAGGATGACCGGCTGACGGTGCGTGGAGACATCGACGATGAGCCACAGAATTCACTGGAATGTAGACTATTCTAGGAATATTGCTTCAACGAAACCAATGTCACTCCAATAAAGCAAAACTCGCACCGGTAGCAACTAATGGCTTTACGTTTATCAGTTTTGGAAACGTCGGAACAGAGTGCTGAAGGTTATAAGCGCTTAAGCTTGTTGAAAAAAGTAGGTCGAGTAGCGAATCGATGAAAGCGGTGTTTCGAAGAGAATTGCTTTCATCGACTCTCGTCCAGGCCATATGCGATGCAGCCATGCACCTGTTGTGAGCGTTCATATTCACCTGAATCACAATCGCACGAGAAGAATGCTAATCATTTACAAGCTGATAAGCAGTAGATCAAGCAGTAGAATAAAAGCGCCGTAGAGTTTCTGGCTTGGCCCGTCAAAATTTTCCTTTTTTTTAAAAATTTAGGCGACTTGCGTTTGCAGTTTGTGTTGGCGAGTAACAATGAGTTATTGTGCACGCCTTAGACGTAAAACCACTCCAGCGATCGTTAATAAGCCTGCGTTCCACCCTGACAGGATTTTCTGACTTTGTTATAATTCGAGCTGTTTTACCACCAAGAAAACCAATGATTTTAGTTCCTGTACAGACGTCAAAAATAAATGTGGTAAAATATTTTAGAATTTGACAACAATATTATTATTAAAAAATCAGAGCCAGATCTTTACATCTGACCCTGTAAAGATCAGATGGTTGGTGACGCTCTGTGGGGATCTCTATTTAGAGATGAGAAGTAGCACGTTCTATAAATGAATTTAGTGCGCCAAAAGTGAAGCCCAAATTACAGCGTATTGGAGATTTCCGCATACAATTCGCGGTTTCACTCTGGGACCCAAAATGATGCGAATATCGTTCTTTTGTTATCAAGTGCTTCAGATCTAGTCTGTTAAAATATTAGTGCATCTTGGCCGGGGAAAAACACGTAAGCGGGTGGGCTCGGATTCCGCCTTTGAAAATTTACAGTTACGAGGGCCGTTTAAGATGCAATGTAAAGCCGTGGACGTTCAACGTTGACTGATATTCAGCGTTTGAAAAGTGCTTAGATAACACACAAGCGGGATCGCAAAAAATCGCATCAATTGCTCTAGATGGAACATTCTCATTTTTGTTTTGTTGCTTCATCGAAGTGGACCATTTATGCAATCGTGTAAACGTCAGTGAGAAAACCACGATCCGCCCTTTTTTGTTTTCAATACAGATACTTTACTTTGATTTTCGTCTCAGTATTCCGTTGCCGCCAACATTTGGCTGCCTGGGAATTCGTTGCTCCACCGTAAACTGTGCATGCCATTACCGATTCTAGCGCTAATAATGTCGCAGTGACGCAAACCGCTTACAAGGCTAATGGTGCATTGTCTTCTTAATTGTACCAATTGTATCTTAACTATCACGGAATTGAAAGTCATAGGCTCCCAGAATGGCGAAAAAGAATAGCTTAGTAAAATCATGCTGACACATTACATCCATACTTGTACACCTGTTTTTGCCTACAGAGAGTTAGATCCTCTAGGAAACTCTGCTTGTGTTTGCGGGATGCACAATAACTACGTATCATCCGGTGAAATAGTTATAAAGTGCTATATTCATTCCAAAAGTGTCCCGTTCGTCATTACAAACGACATGTTTCACTGAAATATTTAACTGAAATAGATAACTAATAGAAGAAGGATCTTCAGTAAACAACAAAGTTCGCCAAAATGGACAGTAAATTGAAAACATCACCCTACGATAATGTTTTATCTTTTCTTTATCTTCCTGTATGTAAAGTTTGCTCTATAGCGACGCGATACTGACACAGGCTGTACAACGTTATTCAACGTGGGAAGAGTGACTATATAGCCCGCAACCTGCCTAGAACAGCAACTGAGGGGTACGAACCGAAACGCTCTATGAACATATACGTAGACACCCAAGTAGTATGAGAACGAATCCAACAAAGCTTTGGCCCTCTTCATTCAGAAATTTTCACACTTTCCAACGGGCCAATCACCAGACAGATGCGGTGCGGCTGCGATCCCCTCCCGTCATCCTTTCGCCATATCAAATCATAGTTTCCATTCAACAACGTAACAACCGTATCCGGCCGAAACGCGTGATCAGCTGTGCATGTTGCCACGGTAGTATGTTACTTTGATTTGTTCAAAATTTTAACCGATTGCGGCCCGTCTCTGTAATCTAACGTGGAGCAAACATGCGACAGAAATAAAAGTTGCATCCAGTTAAGTTGTGGCTGGTACTCTCACACTCTGATGTGGACTAGCTTATTTATTTTTTGGCCTAAATTTCGACGTCTCGACACGACCGTATACGCCACAGCAAACTGAAATAGCAAGGGCATTGGAGACAAAGCTACACAGCAAATGTTGCGCGGTAAAAAGCCTACTAAGGGGGAAGGAGGCTGTCTGACGCACGATATGAGACTATATAGACGGCGTTGGGCGAAGCACCGCAGTTATCTGGCGAGTACTGGAGCCCTCGACAGGCCCTCCGGTCCGTTGGACACGCGAGCTGTGTATCGTCGCACTCTACAATGAACATCCCATGACAGGCTCCAAGCAAAAATGACGAAACTAATCTAGAGCAAGTTATTATTGGTGGCTGTACTGGCGGCATCCACCTGCGTGCAGATGTCCGCTGGGGGCAAACTACTCAAGCTTGCAACGGCCGCTGCCATTATCCGGGGTGAATTAATGGTTCCCATTCCGGTCCGATATCCGGTGCACGTCCCTCATCCGAAGGTGCTCAGAGTGCCGGTGCATCATCCGGTACCGGTTAACGTCCCCATCCATCATCAAACCCATTCTGTGAAGACAATTCCCGTCACCGTGCACAGTCATAGCCACTCGGAGAAGCACGTCCCTGTGCCAGTGCTTGTACACTCGCACAGTCACTCGCATTCACACTCGGTGAAGGCCGTCCACGTGCCCGATCATCATCACACCCAGAGCCATCACGCCCAGCATCATCATTACGATCATGGACATTGGGGACATGGTGGAGGTGCGACTATGAATGGGGGTCAATGTGACCGTGACCGGCATGGTCACGGTCGCATTGAGATTTGTGATGGTGGCGGACACGGATACGGCGGCCATAAACATGACGGACATATTGAACTCGCTGACGGTGGCCACGAATGGCATGATGATCATGGAAGGCACGATGAGCATGGAATGTTTATCAACGGGGGATATGGGAATCATGGATGGCATAGCGGTGGAGGTCATGGTAACCATATTGAACTCGCTGACGGTGGACATGGATGGCACGAGGGTGGGCATGAAATTGATCTCGGAGTACTTGAATATGGCGGACATAATGAGCTCAATCGTGGCTATGGAGGCTATAACAGTGATCACGAAATGAATCATGTTGGTCATGGATGGTAGATTTCCGCTCCATTTCGCTCCTTTTTCACCCTTACTTTTTCTCGAAAAATAGGAATAGGACAGAATGACAGCGACGGTAATGAGTCCGATGTAAATATATATATACATGTGCGTGCTAGTCAAATCTTGATGAAGGTTGCCAAGATACTCTTCAAAAGTCTAATATTTTGACCACATCGTACGTAATAGTTTTACTTGTTTCGGTCAGCGCATGATTATACATCATATGAAAATGTTTGAATTGTGTTTGTTAGTACGTCTATGCGTGGACGTGTAAGTAATGTATTACCACGCGATCTGTAACGGCAAAATCTTTGTAAATCATAAGCGAATTGTATTTATGTTGTACGGTGATGCGTCTATAGTGGTCTCCTGTTGCCCAGTAATTTAAATTTCATGTCAAAGCCCTCCCTAATCAATGTCAATTTCAGATTAATCTGATTATCTTTTTACGTAAAACCATAAATATTCTCTACTAATAGAATCGTCTTTGTCATTAATATATATGATGGCCAGAGCCATCACCTTATAGTTTGTTCGACCATTTCGAACCCAGTGAAGCACATAAATTTACCTACAATGCGCATCCAAAAGAAACACAGACTCAGGGAATTTTTGGAGATGAGGTGAACGAATGTTCGAGTTTCCAGGTGTGCTTTGACGGGTAACAAGTACAAAAAGATCACAAAACACCACAGTATTTCCAAACATATTGCACGTGAAACTGGACGTGGAAGTCACCTGGGCCCCAGGAGAACTCGTGAAATGGCGAGTCGAGGTGATTTCTAAGCGAAGTGTGCGGAGAGTAATTCAGTCTTAGTTGCTAGTCTAGAAGCGGTAATCATGTTAAAAGAAGTTTCATCGAAAAAATACCATTTTTTAGGTGGCGAAGCCCCTCGTGACTAACAAGTTTATTGGCATACACCAATAGGATCATGAGTGACAAAATTTACCAGTCAGTGATGTAAAATTTTAATCCATCAAGTTAGTGTTGTGAATGAGTTTGAACCACAGGTCGCCCTTATAGAATGACCTCAATCTTATACTTCAACAATGAGAGTTATGTCAAGGTCAATGGAATTTAGAAATATGAAAGCAGAAAATGTGCACCATAACTCAATTCATTTCTTCATGATGTTTGGTAAGTTGAGCAGCCGTTCAAATGATGCCGGGAAAATTCTTTATTTTCACGAGCTGTCATATAGTTCAAACATAGTTATTATCAGTCAAAATGGGTGAAAATTGCCACACGCCTCGCTGGCCACGATAACATGCCCTGATTTCTTTGTGAGTGGTTATGAAGCATAGAAGGTGTACATTGGCTATACCGAGTGTTGCATTTATCTCATTCGTGAATTTACAGTGGCCCAAACAACCATATCGTCTAGCAGAGTAATTGGCACATATATTGGACATTTGAAGCGGCAAAAGCTTGTACGTGCGCCGTAAAAGACTATAAATATTCCGAATAGGCTAATATAATAAAAGCCACTGCAAAACTCCTGATCCTGTGGGAAGCAATGTAAAGTGTGGAAGTCGACCGAAGTTTCCTTTGCTGCTTTTACGTCCGTCTAAATAAAAGGAGTCCATTCCCCTACCTAAATCTGCATTCCGATCATTCACAGAGCCGACGGAAAAAACTTGCACTTTAGTCGTTAAACGTTTTTCATATGCCTGCTTGGCTGATAGGACAACTTCCATGTATACAAAATTAGAACGTGGACTCACCGAACCTACACGGTCGTGATACGGCCAGATACGGTCGATAAAATGACATAAATTTTCTTGATAAAAAAAATTTTCGCATCGAATCCTAAAATCTACATTCGAGTACTCCTACGACAATATTAGTGTATCCCTGTTTTTTGACCATGTAACTCTAATTTCAATTTATGAGAGGGGACTGAAATCATTAGGTATAAATAACCGACGAGTTGCTCAAATCCACTTAGCTGACGGGACATTTGGGAAGATCCTGCTCTGACGTATTTCGGAATATTTTGCAGCAAAATAATGTTCTGGATGATGCGCGAGTCGGCTTCGCTAGTAAACAATCTACGTGTCGCGATTAAGAAATACAACAAGTGATTTAATTCATGTTAATAATGATTGCAAGGCATTTTATGGTATCCCTAGAGATAAAACATTTGCTTTTAAAGGTCTAAATTGCGACGAATCAGTATTTTTCCACAGGTGATGACGTGATCCGAAGCTTTTTTTGAGAATACGGCTTTTTTGGACTAACGGTCGGCAATATAGCTGACATTTTTGAACGTGGGAAGTTGGAGTGTGACTTTAATCGTATCAAGAATGCATATTATTGGAGAATTTTACAAGGAATCTTCGGGCTTTTTTTAAATTTTGATACGTACAAACATTCATTCAATTCCGTTGTTTTGCAAAAGCTTCGTTACTATTGTCCAAAATGGCAGCCCAGCAGTCAGCAGATTTAAGTGGAGTCAAGACAACGTACTGCCGTAAAGAGAATATATATATATATATATATATATATATATATATATATATA